>JAFVLL020006335.1:0-91053 GCA_021397915.2 Tor tambroides | reverse complement strand
AGACGGTGCTTTTTACAGTATAGTGTCCCCGTCACTATACTGGGGCATTAGGACCCACACAGACCACAGGGTGAGCACCCCCTGCTGGCCTCACTTACGCCTCTTCCAACAGCAACCTAGTTTTCCCAGGAGGTCTCAACCCTGCTTAGCTTCAGTGGGCAGTCTTGGCCTGCAGGGTGATATGGCTGTGGCTAAAAGCAGTTCTTTGTGTGCTTAAGTGTGGGCCAAAGCAGTTCTTTGAAGCCTGCAGCAGCTTGCTGTGAGACCACTAAGAGTCCCCTTTGATCAGACGAACTTCCTCTTTGATTCTCTTGAATGTGCTTTTAAGACAATGCGAATCATGCGCAAACTGCATTTATGGAACTTTTGATCAGGCTTGTAGTTACAGCTCATTTCTGTATCTCAAAATTGCAAATTTCAAAGAACACACCCTCTGATTTTTTTTTTTTTTTTGAGATATTAGCTTGGCACACTTTCAAAGCAGTCAGTTCTCATTATTGTGATTCTTAGAGGGATAATTCACCCAAAATTGATTATAAAATTAATCTTGTTTAAAAAGCTTAATTATAAATTATGTATTATTTACTTTTAAAGCAACACAATACTATTTATATTACTATAAATATAAACATGAATAATATTAATTTGATAATAATTAATATTAATTAATTGTTGTAATATTATTCATCTTTTTGGGGAGCTTGACAGCCTGTCAAGCAGTGAACTGTCAGTGTTTTTAATGTATTATTTTTCTAATACATGTTCTATATTTTATATTCTATATTGTATTTTATATTTTATTTTATATGTGCATTTTAAATGTATTTTTTATTATTTGAATTCATTTTTTGTCTTGCAGAAAAGTTTGAAACAGCATGTGGATAAATAATGACAGAAATTTTATTTTGGGTTGAATTATTCATTTAATAACCGAGAGGCTTGAAGTTTGTTCATTATTTAAGACAGCATCTGTTGTTTGTTTTGAGGAACACCAGGTTTCCGCTGCCACTTTATTTGTCATACTCATGTAATTATGAGTGAAAGAAAACAGCTGGTTCATATTTTTCAGTAGCCAGGCTGATCTGGCACGAACAAATGTTCAATGACCCCTCAATGTGTGTTGAGGATCATCTAGATTTCATTAACAAATATCTTTTCAAAACAAAGACAGGTTATAACTGCTACAGGTTGAAACAGCTACTTATACAGAGTCGGAAACTTGTCAGATCAAGCCTAAAGTCAATCACTGTTTATTAATTCCCCCAAACAGGCCTTATGACTAGCTTAAGAACTGAGTCACCATATCAGGTTTCTAAACAGCATTGTCCATAGTCCATGTGATCAGATGCCTGAACTGTTGTCATTGCTGACCATTCCAAAGCCCTCACAAAGCCACGCGGCCAAATCCGAGTTAATTATGACATAGCTGTCTTGAATAGAACCGGGACTTATGACCTTGAGAACAGACTGCAAGCGGTTATCCAACTTGAAACCTCTCTTGGCAGGCTGGCATGATATACTAAGTAATCACAGAAGAATGTTGTTTTGTTTCAGTCAGATATTTTTTTTGTTATTTTCTTCCAAATATACTCTATCAGACATGGTTTCTCAAAATAGAGGATATTTTGAAAGCGCCACCATTGTTCTGAACTCCATTGACTTTCATTGTTTGGGCAAAAACAGCTGAAACATTCTTCAGAATATCTCCACAGAAGAAAGTCAGGTAAACAGGTTTGGAATGACATGAGACATTAAATGATGACAGAATGTTCATTTTTGGGTAAAGTATCCCTTTAAAAACAACACGAAATAACTACGCTTAGTGTGCGGCATTTAATAATGCAGCTCTTATTAAATTGTCTTTGACCTGGCACAACACTGCACAGTGGGGTCTGAAGCCAAGACAACAGGTGGTGCCAGATTGGCTCCGACAGCCATGAAAATAAGGTTTGTCACCGATGCTGGCTTTGTGGGAAACCAGAGCTCCATGAGAATCATCAATAATCTGCCACAACTTACTTATTTGCCCTACATGCTATGAGCAAGGCTTGGATGTTCATACTCTACCTATGAATTCAGTTGTTTTGCTGTCTGTTAAACACATTCATATGTTGAAAGCACTCTTTCTCGTTTATTCTAAGGTGATTTTAAAGGTAAATTTTTCTTTTAAAATACTCTATTCTATCCTAGTTTAAATAGAAACTTAACCCAAAAATGAAAATTCTTTCATCATTTACTCATGTTGTTTTGAAACTGTATGACTTTATATCTTCTGCAAAGATTATTGGCTCAGCCAATACCGAGAGTTGGGGCGGAGATTTCTGTTTGTCCGACCAGTAGCTGACAAGGAGAGTTTTCGGGAAAGTGTTTTTGAAAATGCAATAGTGCAATAGGGCTGCACGATATTGGAAAAAACTCACATTGCGATATTTTGTTTTTCTGCGATATATATTGCGATATGAAAAAAAAAAAAATCACCAGATGACTTGAATAGCTCTATATGGGGAAAATAATAATGATTGGGGTGATTTTGTAGGTGAGTAAATCAGCATAGGAAATGAACAAATTACAAGCATAGATAAATATAATAGAACAAAGATACAAATGAAATAAACAGTGCTTTATATTTTTAAGGCAAGTCTAACAGTATTCAGGTAGAGAAACTGAATAATCAAATGTAAAATAACACTGCATAATCTTCACTGTAAATTAAATCTAATAAATCTGTGTTAAAGCTACAAAAGTGATTTTTCTCTGTGTTTTGTTGTTTGATTATGACACAGAAGGCAACAGGGGCATTAAACTGCTGTTACATAAGCAACTGTTTTTTTCAAGGATAATTTCAGAGACATGCATTTTGACAGTTTCGCGCATATGTGTCATTTCAGGCACAAATAGTGAATGGGAATTCAGTGTTTACGTGCATCTGAGTAGTTCTCACCGTGTCTACACTGGACACGAGTGGCACAACACAACGCGACAAAATACAATAGAACCCATTATAATCAGTGATGCCGTATGACTGTCTACACTGGATGCGGCGTGACATGACAAATCACCGCCAGTAAACTGATGCCTCGTTCTATTTATGACGTACTAACGCAAAGTTCAAATGATTGGCAACGGTCGCATTGTTGCGTCCAGTGTAGACAGACTTTGGAGCCGTTTACATGTTGCGCCTAAAAAACACGTTGAAAACGCCAGCCGCGCCACTTTCTCCTTCTTTCCAAAGCGCTCGGGAGCTTGCGCTTTCATGGCGTCTGCCATTGCTAAGCAACCGTGACCTGCGCTCTCCTCGACGACGCGGAAGTTTCAAAGAAGGATAAATGGATTTCCAGCACTGAAAATCGCTTGCAGTAGCTCTGCTACTAAATTTATTTAAAAATGGATATCTCTGACTGACTGTACAGCTGTCGCATCCGGTGTAGACGCGGTGTCTGTGTGTGAGCAAAGAAAACGATCACTATAGGCCTACTAAACATGCGCACATCGCGATATCGATGCTGAAACGATATATTGTGCAGCCCTATAGTGCAACTTGTCCTGAACTCTACCACTTTAACTTTATTTGTCCAGAGCGCTCTGTAACATTCTCCAGAACTGGCTTACTGTCATTGTCTTGCTGTCAAACGTTCATAAACCTTTGCGCTCTCATCTTGACATATCTTGACACGTCCACTGCTATGATAAACATTATTCTGTTTGATTGTGTCTGTCCACTGTCTCGGTTCTCTGGAGCCTTGTGGCGTCACTCTTCAAAGTATGTTCAGTCACTTTGCCAAGGTTCCTTTGGAAAGAGGACAGCGTCACCAAGACAAGAAAGGAAGTTCTTCTTAAATGACAGCTAGCTGCAGTACAGAGGCCCTTCCTGTTATAAATAAACAGCTTTTCCCCTGCGTGCTGCCACTGGCCTCAGCACCTCCACGCTCAGCTGTCGTCTGGGGGAACTAGAGCTGCTCTCGGTCTCTAAAGTGCAGGTCGCCATAAAGCTCTTATTACCGGAAACACTGCTGTATTTTTAGACTCTTAAATTGCTCTGCCATGTTTGTTTATTTTTTGTCAACAAAAAAATGGCCGTGAAGATTAGATTTGTACTGCAGACTTATGCTGACCAGTTTTAAAGTATTGAGTCGACTGTGTTTTCCTTTATTTCGTTGATGTGTAAAAGCGGTGTCACATGATGTATATTGACATCTAACGTCTTCAGTAGTTAATTTCAGTTGCGTTTGTCATTTACATAAAAAAAGTGCAAGAATGGATGGATTAGATAAGGAGCAAAGACTGCATTACTGTACTTTCATAGTGTGTACTGAATTTGATGAAAAACAGAGATATAGAACTCTGAAGGTATGCAGGTTTCATTTTAAATTTACTTTGAGTTATGTTTATTTATTTATTTTTTTAATCTGATGGCTCCTCAGGTCCCTGGCTTTATGGGTTAGCAAAGTATCCACAGGTTGGACACTTTAAAGTTTCAGCAGATGCATTATGTTATCCGGGTGTTTTTCACATTATAAATAATGCATATTTAGAAATCATACTCAAGTGAGAGATTGCTTTTTGCATAATATGTAGTAGGGAAGTATTCATAATTGGACTAAGTGTCATTATTTTTATTTTATTTTATGTTTTTGAAATATCTGTTTGCATGTATTTAGGGCTGGACAATAATTCGATATCAATGGGCCTATATATTGCGATCAGACGTTTGTAGGTACAGACATCCATTGTGGGTGTTCTTGGCAGTTTTTCTGAGGCTTTTTTAAATATTGTTCATATCGATATCGGAATTATATCACATTGACCGAAATTAAGCGATATAAATTTTGGCCATATCATCCAGCCCTACATGTATTTAATCAAAATACAGTAAAAGCAGTAATAATGTGAAATGTTACAATTTTCTATTTTAAAAAATAATGTTCCTGTGACTGCAAAGCTGAATTTTGAGTAGCAGTTACTCCAGTCTTCAGTGTCACTGGCAGTCATTTTAATATGCTCATTTGGTGCTCAAGAAACATTTCATGTTATTATCAATGTTGAAAACAGTTGTGCTGCTTAATATTTAGTTGGAAAATTGTGATACTTTTTCCAGGATTGTTGGATGAACAGAAAGAAAGAACAGCATTTATTTGATATCTTTTGTCACATTAAATGTCGTCACTTTTGGCCAATTTAATCCATCCTTGTTGAATAAAATCTTACTGACCACCCCATTCCAATTACCAGTTTCCAGTTAAATAGAGCTAAATACGATCAGTGAATATGATGTGATGATAATAGAATTGTTTACCAGCTGAAATCTTTTACTGAAACCTTTTAAAAGACAAGCTTTTGTAAGAACTCTCTGACCCATATTTTACAACCTATGTTTTATCCTCTGTGACATAATTGTGTGAAGGTCCATAAACACCGGGTGCTGTCAGAACAGAACATTCCAGGCTGAAACAGTGGAGGGACTGTAGCTCCTCTGGGTTGTTTTGATGGTGTAAATTGGACTGTGGTGACAGTGTGGTCTGAGGCAATATTGAAACCTTGGGGTTTCGTACATAGGTGGTCTGCAAGCGCAGAAGCTCTATTGGTTCCCCTGCTGGGGTGATAATTGAGGGGAGAGTTCTCCTATAGGTGCCATCTGGGCCCCCACAAGTAGGGAAAGCTGCTTCCTCTGGAATGCGCTCACACATTCAGCCCACCCACACACATCATTAGGACAATTAAGATGGTATCACTTCACTTGATTAAAACTGAGGTAGCCAATGCAGTCAGACTGATTTGAGGACGATGTCAAGGCAGATAGTTCATATTTAAATCACTGTGCCCACTCCCTTAATTTTCGGTCGTATGGCAGCAAGTTGTCAACAAACTGTCTGAGTCATGCTGTCAAGCCCAGGCACCTCCTATGATGTTGCCATTATTAGTGTTGGATATAGTCTGCCTTCTGGCTTCAGACCTAGTTTGAAAAGACATGTGGCTCTTATTTCATGACTGTGTCATACGAGCAACTGGCTCTGTCTGGCTTGAGCGTCACCTGTCCGAAATGCACCATTTCTGCACTTAAAATACATTACAGATGATGTCATAGAAATGGACAGACTTATACAGTATGTCGAAAAAGAAAAATCTCTTAGGACTAGGAGGGTTTTCCTTCGTTGCTTGGAATCATACTTTCCATAACAGTGAATCAAATGCTGTTTAACCAAGCTCATCTTGCATGGCACTTTCCAGTGAGGTTTGCTTAAGAAATGAGGTATGTGTGAGTCAGACAGTTATTGTTAACGGAAGTGATGAATAAACGCGACTTTAATCCCTGACCACAAAACCCTGATCCTTGAATCCCGGGATTCCAGTAGTGTGAGTAAGACTTCCAGATGGTGGCTGAAGTTACCTCAGTGTGTACTCTTCAATACCGCACTACTTTCCTACTGTACACAGTCAGATGAAGCTGCCTTAGCACCCACTTGCATGTTGTGAATGTGCTTCAATCATCAAGTGGGTGGGTGTTGCCATACCTAACCACTAGAGCAAGAGCACGTATTTCCAAACCATTCTCTATGAGAGTTTCAGGAAAAGTTTGGAAATGCTGAATTTTATGCAAATTAGGTAAAAAAAAAAAAACAGGTGCCAGGCAGTTGCAGGAAGTTCGGGCAAGTTAAGACTGTGAAATCTGTCATAAATTCAGAGTTTCGTGGGGTGAAAAGCCAAAACACACACCTAGAGAATAGTAGACCACTTGAAGTTGGACAATATTGAGTGGTTTATTCATTCCAGTGTTTGGTTTGGTCGAAATATTTTTAATGAAACCTAAGAGATTTCTGTTTCTTCACTGAATCAATGCAACCAAAATGCTTTCATGCATAAAAAAATACAAAAAAAGATTGTAAAAGTAAGCTTAAAAAGTAGCTCAAGTGTCCTATACTTTGTAATTGATTTGTAAATAAAAGCCTAAATGTATTCGCTATTTAACGTGATTGTTTCTTCAGAAGGCTTGGATTAAGCCACTTAATTAAAATGGATTTCTTTTACACTGCCTTAATGAACTTTTTGAATGATGAAAGTGTTGGGAAGGTGGTGTCAAGGAAAGCTTCTTGAAAAAATTAACATTGCAACCTCCTCAAACCACAATCGCCAAGACCCTGTTTTATGGCCAGTACTAATGTCCATTTCACTTGATCTAATGGACCGTGCTAAATACATTTTTAGTAAGATGTCTCAAGCATTTTGTGATAGAATTACTCGAGCCGCACATGGTGGTAATTGAAAACCCATGTGACTGCATAGCATTTGTAGTGTAAGTGCTAATCATCCCTAATGAATCCTGGACAGTACCGCCTACTTACCTGTCAATTGCTCATTGCACTAAAACAAGAGCTTTACTACCAGGTGTAAAAAGTAATGTTGGCCACTTGTGATCAGGTCACCTGAGACTTTAATACCAGGTGCAAACAGTGCCTAATTGTGTCTTGACCTTTTCTTTTTCACAATGCCAATTCTCCAATGTAAGCCCGCACAGGTCAGCTGCTTATTCAGAATGCCTTGTGCTGAGGAACAAGCCTGGAGATCGGTTTGACGCTGAGCAGGATGACTGCTCAGATGTGCTCATTGTGATGGAGCCACTCAGTAGCGAAGTGAAGCAGGAAAGAGTCTCGCTGGGAAGGGATGTTGAGAGAGTGGAAAAGACGAATAGCAAGGAAATCTGATTGTTTAAACAGTGGCAGAGCGAAACTCCCGGCTCATAGCTTCAATTTCAGCATGGGAAACAGCTGTGCCTGGCACATTAGGCAGCATGTATGTCAAATCTTGCCCAGTACTCATTAGAATGCCTGTGGGAGTCCGCGCTCAATCCGAAATGCATGCTTTGGGTCTACGTGGGAACGCGCGCATGACCTGAGGGAAGAGTTCTTGTTGCCAGAAGTATGCTGTCAGCCTTTGTCCATCCTTTTCTCCCCCCAAGCCCATGTGGAAGACCGTAACAACTTGTTTAAGAATGTGCCTCATCCACTGAGTATGCTATGGTTAAAGTGAATGAGGCATGTGTTGGTGTCAAATCCTGTCCAGAGTGCTTTGTGTAGTTGAAGGGTCTCTCTCATCATGGTCTTTATCCTAAAGGTCCTCAAGCTGAGGTTTAGTGTCAAAATTGGCAGTTTATCATCGCCTTGCATTCTCCTGCTCCGAGAGGATCAACTCGCAGAGGAATCTCTGTTCCTACCTGTATGTCTTTTGATATATCTTTCACTTGCGCATTCATAAATCTTTCCTGTTGTCTTATGTCTTTAGTCATCCCCTGCCTGTCAGATGGATGTTTTTCTATAGCCACTGTAGTTAATAGGCGTGGAAAAAGTGAATTTCACTGCAACTCCCTCATCATTCACCCTAGCATTGTTCCAAAACATTGTGAGCTGCCTTCTTGGGTAACCATTGCTAACCATCATGGAAACTCATAAGTGACTGATTTGAAACATCTCCTACATGAACAGCATGAAGAGTTTGATGTTAGCATGTTGCTTAGCTAACAAGCATGATACTCTGATGAAGTAATTCATAGCACACTTAATTATTATGTAAAAGTCTATTTTTATTTTTTAGAAGTTTCTTGTCTGCCATTTTGAGTTTATTTTTCCCTGAGCTCTTCCCAGTGATTGCTTGAAGGAGATGCCCAGTGTTTCCTTATAATTTGGCTAAAACGAGGTATCTTAAATCATTAAGATTAGATTCCTGACTAGGTTTTGGAACAGTGCACCAGTCATCTATTTATATGTACCTTTCAGTTCTCCTCAAGAAAGGAACATGGCTAAAAGTAGTGCAATATCAAGAGAGGAAGTGCATTATTTGATAGCTGAAGTGTAATGGAATTTGCTAGCTCTTCTGGCCCTGCAGTATACAGTGAGTTGTTTTGTGGAGGTCGGGAAGTTTTCCCTCAGGTCTGCCTGTATCAGGCTGTGCTTTGGTGTTCTGACTCGGATGAGGGTATAAAGTGCATATCTCAAACTTTCACCTACTTAGTGCTCTACAGTTTACATTCCAATTGTGTGTTTATAAGAACTGACATCCCCTTCACGTCTGTGAAATCCTTATGTAATACAGTGTGGCAGTCCAGGTTTCATGTACTGGAATTCATTGCCACTCTGAAGCATTTTATTTAATTTTCAATTGCCTTTTAGATAAAGACTAGTCAATTCAGTTGTCAAGAGTTTGTATTGTCTTCAGTATTAACTGTTTAATTACCAATCAGTGTGGCATGGCAGTAATATTTATTTTTGACAGCACTTTGAAAGGGAAACATGTTCCAAATATTGTTTGCAATGTAATTGCAGAGTTTTGAGTCATCCCTGCAACAGCTGCTCTCCAATCTGAATAAAACCAAAATTCTAAAATCCTTTTCTCACGCTGTACTCGTAAGGCCTTGGAAATTGGACATGGGTCTGATTGGGGGTTAGAAATGCCAGAGAGGGGTGTGTGTGGGAGCGGATAAGCCTCCAGTACTCTTCAGCAGTGCACATCTGTCCTTTCTAGCCATCACTATTGCTCTTTGGAGGCTGAGTGTGAGTCACTCATTAGAAGTGTGGAAGTCCAAGCAAACTGGCTGAGACCATCTCATTCCCTTTGTATTCCATTTGTGTCGCCCTGTTCTCTCAGCTTATTAATTGTCCATGGGCATAGAAATGGCGAATTTGGTTTCTTGCCTTGTAAACAGCAGCTGGGTAAACCCTAGAGTGATCTTGAGGCTTTCCACCAGGTTCAAACATCTTTTGCAAAATGATAGGCTCTAATGTTGCCCATTGTCTGTTTCTTTGCTGTTCCTGCAGAACAAACTGTTGGCATTGTGAATGGCATAATTGGAAAGTAAACAGTGGGATTCCTTTGACAGTGGAATGCAGTATGTGTGTGTTTGTCTGGGCTATCATTTCCTTGGCTAGGTGAACTCAAAACTTTTAAGGCTGGAGAATGACCTGAGAGTTTAATCAAGTTTAGCCATTTTCTTGGTTTTACTTGAACAAACCTTAAAGTGAAAAGTCTGTCATCCTTTACTCACCTTAATTGAAACCTGATTGCTTTTCCATACAATGAAAGTGAATGGTGACCATGTATGTTTAGCAATATTTAAATGAATAATCACTTGCGTTTAATTCTATTCATCACATAAAGGTATCATATGGCTTTGGAAGACTGGAATATATATTTTTTTTAAACTTTAATTTTTGGGAGAGCTGGGCTATGCTTTTAACACTTATACCCTGTAAAAGTCAATAGTTAAGAATACTTCATTTCAATTGTAAATTCTTTCATACTGTAGTGATTTGTTTCCTTAAGTTGTGTGTCATATCTGGTGGCAATGAAATTGACACATATACTTTTTCTAAGTCTTCTCACCAAAAATATGCTGCATTACAATTATGGATGACAATAATGACAGTGTGTCTCGTTTCGGGAGGACTCCATCCCAAGGGACAGGGAAGCAGGCGATGATCACACCAAAGGTTCGCTGAGCAGATCCAGTTGAAAGAATTTTGCCAGTCAGCGCTTTCCCTTTGAAAAAGCTCCAGGATTGTTGTTTTAGAGTGTTCAGTCAGGGGAGAAACATTTGGGGGGGAGATCAAGTTATTTATTTGCGGGAGCCATTTAAATGGGAGCTGCGGCCATGATGGAGATGCAGGGAAATGGGAACTGGCGGGCTATGAAGACCGAAAATGCCAAATGTGGCATCTTGCCAAACACATATACAAATGTGAAGATGAGAACCAGGGTGCAGAAGAGACATGATTCTATAAAATCATCAAAGCTTTTGTTGCTGACCAAAGAAGTGAATAAGCAAAAGGGCATTGCTGATTGAGTTCAAGTTTCGGCTAACTATGCAACATGCTTCCAGAGAATCCGTGTATAAAGTTAATATGTTCATTTCTTCAAATTTAAATTTAAATAAATTTTAAAATGCCCAAAAAAATATTAAACATGTTCCTTGGAAATCATGCTGTAGTTGATAGCATTTCAGAGGTTTTATTTATGCTGTTATGTCTGATTTTTATGACCTCTCATGGGTGTGACATTAATCTCTGCATGATAAAGTACTTCCTCAGCAGTACCCGCCCTGTGTTAATTGGTTAGGGTGTTACAGTACCAGAAGTATGGAGGTAAAAGGTGTTCCTAGATATTGGAAATTAACCATAGTTACTACCATAACTATGGTGTATATATATATATATATATATGTATATGTGTGTGTATATACGTGGTGTATATATATTTTATGTCCATAGAAAGCACATTAAATGTAATTAAAGTGTCTACTTTTAAGGTTTTAAATGTGTTTTTGGCGGATAAAATGTCAAAATTTGGTTGAAATAATGTTACATTGTCATTCAGTGTAACACAATATTTATGTAAAAAATCAAACAACATGCTTATTTTGACTTGTACATATTAAAATATATAAAAGAATAAGGGAACATATTAAATTTTATTGCGTTTTAAATGAGTAAAAAATTCTTACTGACAAATAGGCAAAACCTAGGATAGTGGCAAATTTTAAAAATGTAAAATTACTACTAATTTAGTATCTGGGGTGAAAGTAATTAGTCTTTTAATATGTCATAAATTGATTTTTGTTGTAAATATGCCTGACAAGACTGTTACACTGAATGACATTTTAGTGGGTGGCTTCTGTAAATCAGGGAAAAATGTATGATATTTATTTTGTACTCAGACAAACAAAAACAAAATGTGCGGACACTGACACCAACTGCTTAAAAGTTGTTGCAGGTTCTTTTTGAGAAAAGCTCTATCTTTATTTGCAGATACCACTTGGTTTGATACTTTAATGCAGACATTTAGAAGTGAGACTGTATGTGTCCAAATATTTTCTAAGGACAGCATTTGTACTTGCATTTCATGTCTCTGTGATGTGTGCGATATGCATTTTTGTGCATGCACAGCACAAAGGCATGATATTTATCTCTTCTTCCTTCAGTAGAGCCAGAAGGCATTGACTGTTGTTTTTGCCTCTCTCTTCTGTAGGTCTCTCATAGCTCAAGATGTGTTTGGAGATGCTGATTTCAATCCCATAAATTGTGGTTTCATTTGTTTTGACTACAGGTGGTTCAGAGCTCTAAAGTGTGGGATGAGGTGCCCTTTCCAGAGGACTTAGTAGAGGAAAACAAGCGACCGGGAGGTTATGTGGATGATGAAGAGTACTATGATCCTTCAGGAGGTGGGACTATCTGAATGCTGCACTGCTGAGTACCTATAAATAAGTAATAGTGATGTTCATTATGTGGTTATACATTATGCCTAATTAAACATTGCTAGTAAGGACAGTGAGTTTCCATTTTGAATAAATGCTGTTCTTTTGAACTTTATTAAAGAATCCTGAAAAAAAAAAATTGCGATTTGTACAAAAATTTTAAGTAAACAAATGCTTTTAACACTGATTATAATATGATAATGTTTCTTGAGCAGCAAATCAGCATATTAGAATGATTTCTGAAACATGTGACACTGAAGACTAGACTAATAGCTGCTGAAAATTCAGCTTTGTCATCGCAGGAATAAATAACATTTTCAAATATTAAAATTGTAATATTTTTGGCTAAATATTTATTGTTTTTGATCAAATAAATGCAGCCTTGGTGAGCCTAGGAGTCTAATTTTCTAAACTTACCATCCTCAAACTTTTTTTTCCAAAACATTAATATAGTCTTTTTTTTTTTTTTGCTTCAGATATCAGTGGAGAAGAGGATGGAAGCACCCCAGAGCCAAGCACGGTTGAGCCAGGCATGCCTATAACAAGTGAGAATCCTTTTTTTTTTTTTTAATGGAGAGGAAGTATTACAACATGACAGTAGTCACACATTTCAAATCAGTGTGATAAAAGAGATGCATCAACAGATTCTGCGCACATGTTTTAAAGATCTGCTGAGGCATTATATAGAGTTGTTGCATCTGCTGATTTAGTGTCTCAGTCATATCCTGTCACTTGCCTTTTCTCACAGTGAACAGACAGCAGCTTCATCATAACAAGGGCTTCAGATTTGTGCCAGAGATCTAAACAATACGCATTTCTCCTTTCGTCAGCTGAGATGCAGAAGTGTAAACATAGCAGTTCACATGAAATTCGGTGTAAGAAATACAACAGACGATACAAGCACTGTCATGTCATTGAGTTCCTTATGTCTCATGTTTTAATTCTCACCTTCCATGATCATCTCTTTGAGTTTTATTTTATGTAACCTGTTGTACTTTTAATCACATTTTACAGAGGTTTTGTTCAGTTATTTCATATACAATGGGGCTTAAAAGTACACATTGAAAATAATGGATTTAAAATCTAGTGTAAACCTGAACATTTTTGCTCTCTGTATATAATATTTGTATTCAGTTAGGATGCATTAAATTGGTCAAAAGTAACAGTAAGTAAAGTCATTTTTACAAAAAATAACAAATTTCAAATAAATGCTGTTCTTTTGATTCTTTCGTCAAAAAATATTTAAAAAAAATTAAGCACAAAAATCCCCACAAAACTATTAAGAACAACTGGTCTGTTGTTTGTAGCATTGAAAATAAGACACATTTTTGAATAAATTAAATTTTAAAACTTGAATAAAATAGAATATATTAACATTTTTAATTGTAATAATATTTTACAATATTACTGTTTTGCTGTGTTTTTGATCAATTCATCCTTGATGAATATAAGAGACTTCTGTTAAAAAACATAAAATCTTATCCACCCCAAACCTTGAAATGTATGGAAGCCTGTTTCTGCTACTGAATAAAGGTAATTGTGACTTTTTAAAGTCACAATTGCGAGTTATAAAGTCAGAATAGCAGGATGTAAACTCGCAATTGCGAGGAAAAAAAGTCAGAATTGTAAGATATAAACTCAAGACTTTTTTTTTCTCACAATTGCGAGTTTATATCTCACAATTCTGACTTCATTTCTCAGAATTGCAAGTTTATATCTCGCAATTCTGCCTTTATAACTCACAATTGCAAATTTATAAAAAAAAAAAAGTCAGAATTGCGGGTTTTTATTACATTTCTGAGAAAAAAAGTCCAAATTGCGAGATGTAAACTTCAGAATTGTGAGAGAAAAAGTCGCAATTACCTTTTAAAAAAATTTTATTCAGTGGTGGAAACGGGCTTCCATAGAAATGGCACTGTATGTTGTAAAAATGAAGAAATGTTTATGGAACTGCACTATTTTAGACCAAAATAGAGAGACTAGTACTAAGAAATTGTGAAATTCATGTGCATTTTAATAGCACTTTCAACTTTCAACAAAAAAAAAGACTTCAGACTTTTGAAAGCCACTGAATAGAGTCACCTAATTGGTTATTTTTATATCTCATTCTTTGTGTTGTGTGGCACCCAGCCTCGTTTTGGAAACAGACCTTGCGTTATTATTGTTACAAATATTGAAAGTGTCTCAGCTGCAGTGTCAGACTCCTGCATTTTCCCATCTTTGGACCTCTTCTTTGGAATGACTTTTGCTTCCCAGTCTGTCCTTTTGGAGTCAGTCTGGGCCATTGTATTTTATGACATCATGGTGGAATGATTGTTTTGGTAAGAGCTCTGCAGTCCGACACCTGAGCTTTACTCCCAAAATAGCACCGCATAGACACCTCCACACAAATATGCTGGCTCTTAAATTAGAAAGGGATATTTCTGCTGTAGCTTTAGTGTATTCAGAAGATAAAGTACCAGAGGGTGACAGTGTCAACTAAAGTTATGAGGTGACCACCTACAGACTCTAAATTCTCAAAGCAAACAGTTAGTTTGCTAAATGTAGACCCAAATTTAGCAGATGAAACTTGAATCATCCCTCAGAGCATAAAACTGATCTGATGACCCATTGATGATCTTTGAGGTTCAAGATGCCACATGAGGTTGGTTTGAAGTCAGGATGTCTTCATTTATCCAGGCATATTTCTGATCTCAGTGGATTTGGTAGAATCATGAAGAACAAATCAACATCTTTTAACAAAAATATCTGCCACATAACGTTTTAAGGCTGGATAGCTTGAGACTATGAGTCAGCCACTGGTAATCCCCCTTCTAAAGGGGGAAGTTTATTCTCTAAAGCCATTTATAGATCCGTGCCTGACAGCACTTGGGAAAGAACATTTGGCTTCCTGGAGTTGAGTATTTGTGGATGTCTAACCTGTGTGCTCTTTTTCCAGAGGTCTCTGTGACCACCTTTCCTTCCCTGTCACTGATGATAGTTCATATCCTGCTACTGTAGCACACATTACACAGCATCCTGTTTTTCTAATGCCTTTTCCAGAGCCATATTTTTACAAATGGGGCATCTGTACTTGAAATTGCTACAAATGTAAACCTAAAGTGCTCTTTATTGTTAATTATGAGATTGAGAGAAAGGAGTGGCATGAGCAAGGGTATTATGATCATGGTTATTACATTTAAAATGTAAGTTTGCTAGACCTTTAAATGGTTACCTTTCATTTAAAGTATCATCTCAGTCTGAAAAATGTTTCTTAGAAATATTGAAAACAGAAACATAATTTGATAGTTGTTGTCACTCAGATTTTGTGTACTTATTTCATATACATTGGGGTTTAAAAGTCCACCTTGAAAATAATGGCTTCAAAACCTGAACTAATGTAAACCTGAACTATTTCAAAGTTTTAGGATTCTTTAAAATTTAGAACAAAGAATAATTACACTACCATTCAAAATTTGGGGTCAGTCTGATTTTTTTACAAATAAATATTTGTATTCAGTTAGGATGCATTAAATTGACCTTGAAATAATTACATTTCATTTAAGTATCATCTCAGTCTGAAAGACATTACTTGGAAATACTGATAACACAAACAGAATTTGATAGTTATTGTCACTTGGATTTCCCAAGTTAATGTGAATAGAATAACCTATATTTTGAGTTTTACTATAGATAAGATTGGATTTTGTATATTATATAGTTTTATTATTTGATATGTTTGATATATTTTCTTTATAAAATGATATATATTATTTAAATGAAAAAAAGTAAATTAAGTAAATAAAACTAATATAATTTTTAAGTGACTCATAAAGATGTGGTCTTTGTTGTCATGCCAAGTTGCCATTTATTACATTGTTTAGATCTTCTTTTTAAAAACTCTGGAACATGAGTTTGCTCGGGACTTTTTCTTCATTAGAAACATCTGAGAAGCAGGAGATGCTCTATTTGCTTTTCATTTTAATCTCATTGCACTCTGAGATATACAATAGAGATTTTCATTTTGTTTTTTCTTTCCTAAGGCTAATTCTGTTTTTTTTTTTTGATGTGGTAAATTGGAATAGTGGTCAGACATCTGGGCTGGCAACCCAAAGGTTATTGGTTTAATCCACAGAAGGGGTGATTTATGAACTGTAGAGCATTGAGGTCTGTCAAAAGTCTATCCGTGAGCAAGACACTTAACCCCAGGTTACTCCTGAGGAACTGTCCTGTAGAAAGGCATTTGCTCAGTGACAAAAATGTAATTATTTCAAAACACAGGATTATGTCAGGCACTGGATAAGCAGCCCATAGAGGTGATATCCAGCTTCTTTTCTTTATCAGTCACAAATCCCCTTGGCATACAAGAAGACTCTTTTATCTGAGCCGCTGCATATTCCTGGCCTGTTTGTTTTTAGCTTGATAAAGCCTGATAAAGACGTGGGAGATCTCCTCACCCTCCTTTAGCTCAACAGAAGTTTCACAGGCCCTCGTACAGACCCTGTACGCTGAGTCATACAGCCACTTCAAACTGAGGAGACAGAGGTTAGCGTAGCATAAAGATGGGCTTTCAGTTAGATAGAATGGTTGGGAGATAATTTTGAAGTGAGGCCATGAGAATGCTTATCTCAAGACCTCCACACGGAATTTGTGTTTGATTATGGTGCCGACTAGGCGAGAAGCTCCAAGGACCAACTTGTTAATCTGGTAAGTCATCTACCCATAAGCGTAATCAGAGGTGTTCAGCCAAAATTAAATCATAGTTGTAATTTCTCTTAATGGATTCTTGTAAACGTTTCTTTGAAAGCTCTGGCTTACTCTCCTGTGGTGACAAGCATATAATAATATATTAACCTAAACATTTTTTTTATTTTAATACTTTTTAGTTTATATATTTTATTTTATTTTATCTTTTGAACACATTCTGCATGGGTATCATTTATCTCAGTCCTATTGCTGAGGTAAAACTGTCCCTTGCACACAAAGATTGAATGCCACTTGTGCATGATTGGAACTATGCAAAAGAGAACAGATGTTAAAACATCTGATGAAAGATGCATAAGTGTATAGAGTCCTGAAACCTTCCAGTAAAAAGGCCACCCAGCTTTCCATTTCTGGCTGTCCTGGTGGTGCAGTTGATGTAATGTTGTGTGTCAGGGCTGCAAAGATGATAGTTATACAGCAGGATTGGGAGACGTGGAGGGGCAGCTGCGGTTATTTTGGTTTCCATGTTGTTGTGGCCCAGCTTTCTCGGAGGAGGCCATATACATTCTGTCAGAAAGAGAAAGAATTGAAGAGAATGTGTAGTTCTTGACTGGTGGGTCACGACCTAAAAATGGTCTCAAGTCTGTTCTGACAAGGTCATGAACAGCAATAAACAACAAAGAAAAATCTCTCATAGATTTATCTAAATTAAATAATTAACTATTACAAGAAAATATCTTTGCAAAATTTTATATGTATATTGTAAAATGTACCTCAATTATCTGTTTTTTTTTTTACAGTGCAAGGAAGAAATTTTGAGGAAGACTATAATAATTATCGTTTCAATATTGGTTTTATTAGCCCACGGCTTATTGTTTAAAATCTTGGTCCTGAAGCAAAACCAGTTGAGAACCACTAGTTCACTGAACAGAACTTCCTAAATATCTTTCCTCATGAACTTAAGCTTTCATGCTTAGACACTGCCACTCATTGTTATGGCAGCAACATATGCGTTGCCTTGGAAAATTTTGTCCTCCTCCATAGGAAACATTGCTTCATTTCTCTCACTGGACACATTTGCAGTCACAAATGTCCTTACAATATGATACTCACAAAGATACAGGCAGTATTTGGAAGTAATTGAGGTTCTAACCTATTGTTGGCTAATCCACCAAATCTGTAATACATGTAGATAGTTTTAGTTCAGAAGTTATGATGATTATATAGTTGACCTACAGTGAATGAGCTCATTTTACTGCTAATGGAAACATCCTTGCATTTCACCCCAGTCGAGCATTTTTATTGTGCTTCAGGGGTTTCCTGCAGAACGCCTGGGAGTGGCCATAATGAAAGTAATAATCCATTTTATGGGATTTATAAAACAATTCGCAGCTTTGCTTCCAGTGGCCAAGCTAAATAAATAATATTCATTGTTCAAGCGATCAAAAGAACTTAGTGGAAGATACAGTAGCGAGAGAGGGAGACAGACGAAGGGAGAGAAAGAATGAAGTGTGTTCACACTCTTTTTATCTTTAAAGGAACAAAGAGTGCTTGCTTTGTCTCTCTGTGATCGCACACTGCGGGCTTTGTAGTGTGAAATTGTCAGTAGCAGTTCAGTACATAAAAGGACAGTTCTAATAGTGTCGCTTCATTCAACTCGGCACTTTGATTTTGATGCAGGACGGCTTTGAATTTGTGGATACCCCATTAACACCACTTAGCGTGGGATGGAATGAACAGCAATACATAATCATAGCAATTATGAAAACTATCTCTCAACCACGTTACCGCTCTGTACCGACTATGTGAACGCGATTACTCAGATGGATGTTCTTTTATGTTATCTTTCATAGAAAGTTTGTGCAAATTTGCTGGTATTCACACATGCGCCTGTTTAGAGGTCAATAAGAATTCCAGCTAGTTTCAAAATACTTTTTTAATTATTAATTACATGGTTTCTTTGTAGGTCTTCTAGTGTAGTCACAGCAGAAGTTTTAAATTGCAGCAAAATGTAATTCAAATAAATGAAGATGAATGATTATTGATTTTGACACTAGAATATTTTGGTTAACTGCTTCTGGATCCCATTGTGGATTTAAAGGGACTGTTCACCACAAATAAAGACTTTTTGTTATCATTTGCTTATTTTGTTTGTTTGTTTTTTTTTTGTTGAGAAAAATGTCTCTCTTTGTCTTTTTTTTTCTTTTTTTTTTTTTTGCAAAATCAGCGGGGTTCAGTGTTGTGAAGTTTTTGTAAACTAAAACTAAAACTATTAAAAATAATTTTCATTATTTAAAATAAAGCTGTAGAAGACATAAAGGCAAAATGTCATACAGGTTTGAAACACCGTGGGGAAGAGTAAATAATAACAAAATATTCTCCAATGGGAATCATAAATGGTTAATCAGAATATTCTGACGTCAAGACCAATTATCTTTGCCGTGTCTTCAAGTATGCTGGAGCAAACAGGATGTGGCCCTCCCACTGGTTGGCCAGAATATACCTCTTCTCTCTCACAGAGACACCCGTTGAAGAGTTAAAAGCAGATAGTGGAAGTGCGGTTACTGGCTGGAGTGGAGGATATCCTGCAAACTACAATGACTTAATGAGATCCCACCAAGATAACTGTAGCTGGCATTTAAAAGGGCTGAGAGAGTTCTCGCAGCGATCCTTGTCTTCATAGACAGATGTTGATCATATGCAGCGTCGCCTCTGGCTCAGTGCTTCACTGTCAGTGTTCTGCTGTGCCAGAGGAATGCGACTCTTAAACGCACAAATCAAAATCTGCCATTCAAAATAGAAAATATGCGTCAATTAAACCGTGACTCCTCCAGCTGGGGTATTTTTACTCAATCCCATATTTCTTAAATGTTCGATATATCATAGCTGTTTATTTGCATCTAACCTTCTGATTTGCATCTGTCACTATATGTAAAATCTGCTTTCTTCTTATGTTTTGTTCTTTAATTGTTTCCTCACTGTCCTTGAAATTAAAACTCCTCCATACACGTCCTGTCTCTCTCCTCTCGTTCCATTCACTCTTTGCACAACGATTTTCCTTTAACCTTTGACTCCAGTTCCTGATGCTGCTGTTTTTTTGTCCATATCTCAGTCCTCTTGGGACATCTTGAGACATGGGCAGCATGAGTACAGTAGGTCGTGTTCTCAGCTGAACTCTTCAGTTGTGTTGCTTTGTCTTCGATATGGTTGCTTCCAAACAATGGAACCATTGAATTTTAGCTGCATGTTTAAGTAAGTTTGTAACACCCTGTTTTGCTCTTTTTCCAAGTAGTTAGAGTTATGCCAGTGACACAGAGCGTTTACGATAAAGACAAAAATGTTCTAAAAGAAAGAGAGAATCTAGTTTGTGCTAAATATTTAGAATTATACTCTTTGTATTCATGTTGGTTTCATATGGTTCTGGAAAAACTTGATTTCATTTTCAAGAAAATTCAATTTAATGGCTCATGTGGTATAACAAAGAAGAAATAAATAAAAAAATATTTTCCTTGCACCTTGAATACATGTGAATATTACTCAAGGTGAAGTGCTAATTATTTTCAAATATATGTAAAACAAAATATTTTTCAAGGTGAAAATTAGTTTTAAATGGATATTGTTTATTAATTTATAAATGTATATCATATTTTAATATTAATATTTAGCAATATTAATAATTTATAAATATCTTGACGAGTCACACCACAAGTCATTTAACCCTTTCTTTTCTAGAGGGTTCCAAGAGGTTTACAGAATGATTTAAATATTTAAATGAATAAATTGATATTAATATAACTTTTTCCCTGCCGAACACGTAATTTTCCATTATTTACGAGACAACGCTTCCCTGCCAAATGCTGAATTTTCCGGGTTTCCGCGTTTTCACTGTTATATGCTCAGGGCAATATTATGTATCTCCTGAATATGTCCAGATCAAAAACACGGGCGAGGACGACTCAGAAACAAGCGATCTCATATGTAAGCAGATGCATATGAAAAATAATGCGATCATCAACAATAAACCGCATATAAATGAAAACTGCGTAATGTTACCGAGTGAAATGTCAATCCACAAAGTGGTAAAGGACTGTGCAAGCTTTGGTGTTGCTGATGGAAGCGATCTACTGCATCTTTGCATTGATCATCATAGTATTTGATAAAAATGCGATTTTCTCAGCTTTTTGCTCAATGTTGCTTTTTTTAATGAAACTTGCCTACATTCAAGTGTTGATAAAAAAATAATGCTTGAAGCTAGAAAAAAACATTTATACCACAAAATATTCTGGTGGGGGGGTGGGGGGGCTTGGAATTTTAGTGAAAATGATCAAAAATTCAACTGTTTTCAAAAACGCTGGTGGGGAAAGAGTTAAAAAATCTAAAATCAAGATGTAAACTAAAATTATATTTCTTTTCTCCTCTCAATAACTGTTCAAATAGTTTTTGAAACATTAGGAATCAGAAAATGAATAGTTTTTAACTAATTTAACATCAATACTTCCAAATTCTGTTCAAAAACAAACATTTTTGTCATTATTACAGCAGAAATACGATGTACGATCTCAAAGCAGTAAACACGAGCTAAACCGGTTACACACTGCCATGCTTGGAGTGTGAAATTCTGTTTAGTACCAGAACGACAACAATATGCCCTGCCAGCTGGCTTTGTGGCATTATGATGGATGGCGGTTTTCCTCTCGCAAATGCACATTTGACATTTGGATGATCTGCGTCTGAGAATAGGCTGGTGAAAAATCAGCGAAGCCCCATCCAAGTGCATTCCACAGAGCTGCAAAATAAGACAAGAAGACTACTTTGAGTGTTTGATTCAGTGTGAAGGCTTCTTGGAGGGAGGAGGAGGAGGAGAGAAGGGAATGAAGGTCGAGTTGAAAGACTCATGCTTTAAAGGCCAGACAGGCCGCATTGGCTCAATCAGCTCTTTGTCTTCTGCACAAGCCTCCGTGTGTCCCGTCGAGGGCTCGGCCCACAAAGCTGCCAAAGTTATGTTGTTGTATAGTGAGAAGAGTTTATGAATTAAGAATTTGGAACGCTTCTGTTTCACTGTCTTTTCCCTTGTCCGAATGCGGTTTCAATGCCCTCTCTGGCATTCGACTGGGGATTTCCTAAACGGAAAGACTGAATGGGGCTTTGCCCCATTTTAGAGCGAGAATGTGGTTTTCTGAGTTGCAGCCTTATTAGTGAGAACTACCGAGATGAGATTACGGGAGCTGGGCAGGCTGAACCGTCGAAAGAGTGAGGCCGATGCTTTTACGGTGTGCCCACACAAGCGATTCGATTAATCACGGGTCAGTGCCAACACTTTGACAGGACTTTTTGATGTTCCCTTTCTTCTGTTACGTCACCATGGCCAGACTATTACAGCCTGGACAAAGGCAGTCAGTCAAGACCTTCTGACACTCTTACTTTGTTTTCATCTCTCTCTGTCCCTTAATGACCAAAGTTAACTTTTTTTTTTGCAGTAATGAGAGCAGGAGTGGAGGTTGCCGTTTAGAAAGCAGGCAACCGTGTATCAATGTATTGTGCAGTTAGAAAAGATTGAGCTCTGGGCCACTTTCTTTCCCAAATCCTGTCAGCAGTAAGTGTTAATTTCCCATAAATCGTGTGTGCACGGCAAATATGTTTGACCGGACTGTGACAGCAGGTGTCCAGATGGTGTGAAAAGCAAGTTAATTAATCTCTCTGATATTTTATCAATTTGAATAAATCTATAAAGGCATTAAGAGGAGTAAAAGGTCAGAAGAGTCTATTCGGGATATATGTGACTCTGTATATAAGCTGCGTGTCCATTTGGCAGTTGCATTAAACATGACTCTGCTGGAGAACTGTGGCGAGTGGCAGCTAACTGCAAGAAAGAGCACAAATATTGACTTCCTTTTTCAATTCATTTTGACAAACTGAAATCAGGTGAACCCAGTGGAGGGAGGGCAGTAAAAAGGCTGGAGCTTTTTAAAGGTTGACGTACCGTGAGGCTGTGGGCATAAGCTAATATCATGTATTTGTTTTTGTTATTGAACGGCAGCTTTTGCAGAAGAATTGGCGCTGACAACGCTGAAACCTTTTCTAAATAGATTTTGTAGTGAGGTACTTTTTCAGTGATTACTTGACCTTTTTATGACCCAATTCATCTTTACTGTACTGTACATGTGTCTCCACCCGACAGTTGTTTTTAGGGGCATGTTTGATTTTGTTGTTCATCTACGTGTTTATTAATGCCATTTTTTAGGTCTTAGTTTGTTTAGGCTGGTCTTTCTGGCCAATCTCCTGCTCAGCTGATTTAAATGGTCAGCCAGCTGGTGTTCCAGGCTGAAAAGTGGCCAAAAAGTATAAAACCAGCAAACAGGCTGGTTCAGGAGTTTTTTTTATTTTTTAAATAAACATCATGAACTTCACATTTTTCAATTGAACAATGAAACACAAGTATCATATACTGGTACTATATATTGGTGATATTTATTTATTTTTTAATTTATCGGTTTTAATCGGTATTGGCTGTATATGTAGAACAACAATAATTTAAACAACAGTAATTTAATAACACTGTTTAACGTCATCTTTAGAAAATTTCAAAATGAATATCCATTTTTATACTGTACAATTATGATGTTGTGGTTCCTGAATTCATTTGTAGTGAATTTAATATGATTTATTTTAATTTTTAGTGTTTTATATTTGTATTTATTTTGGACAAAAGAGTGCGAAATTGTAATATTGGACATTTATAGTGCATATATTTAATGATCAACATGAAAATAATGATCAGCCTTCTGTCATAATTTTAATATCATTACATCCTTAGAACTAACTTTTGTACAATAAAAGTTTAAAGAATAAAATTAACATCCATCATTTATATGTAATATTTAATCTATAAAATATAAAAAATATTACAATTTATGAAAGAAAAGAGAATTATTGTAGTATATTGATGTAGTACATTAACAGTATTGATTTGTGTATAGTTTGTATATTTTTGCTTGTCAGGTAAAATGTTATCGGCAGATATTTTTATAGAGACTTGTTTTATAGTACTAATTGATGTAAATTACTATAATGATTAATCTCTGGTGCTGTTATTGTGAGTCTGACAGCCGCCTTCTTGTTTCTAGTTTACTATCGGGCACTGGTGAACTTCACAAACTCATTCCAGTATGGGCCTGAACTTGATGACATCTACTCTCCTGCTTTCGTAGAGATATCATCTGCTGTCGTCGATACGGTATGTGCGTTTACTCAAGGACTGTGAGCTTAAGAAATACCATCAACAGAGTTTTCACAATAATAATTAAAGGTGTGCTTCACCTGCGTATTGGGTCGTATTATTGATGACATGCCTTTCCCCTGATTTTTGTCTGTGCTGTGTTAATGTTTAGGCTAAATCAGTATTTAGCTGTGAAAACTAGTACACAGAGACTGAAGTACTTCGTAAGGCACGGCCAGTATGTGGTGATTAATGGTGTTTATCTTCTCCACAGCTTGAGTCTGACTACAACAGGATACCAGGACAGCAGACCGTCAATGTGGTTCTCATTAAGTAAACACCATTTTCAGTTTCAAACACTAATGTAATAGTGCATCTTCTAATGTATAAAGTTTATAATGCTTCGGAAATTCGTTTCAAATAGTCAAATACTCAAGTTCTTATTTGCATTATGGGACTTATTATGATCACTCTGCTTAAAAATATCTTAAACCAACTGGTCTCCAAGCCTGGCCAAGCTGGTGTCCAAACCCTCTGTAAAAACAGCAAACAGACCAGCCTGACCAGACTGGGATACCAACAAACCATCTTAAGTTGGTTCATGTGGTTTGTTTGTTTGGACTGTTGTTTTGATTAAGTGTGCTCTGTGTACATTTGCAGGAAAATTGGCAAAGATGTGTTTGTGGAGCTGGATGTAGGCTCAGATAATAACTCTAATGAAACACAGATCAGAGATGTCCTGTTCTCAGTGGTTAAAGAGGGCACCATTGCCTCCTACGATACTTCAGTAATAGGCTTCCAATTCAGACGGCTTGGAGAAGGTATGTTCAGTTTTTTTTTTTTTTAATAGTTCTAGTGCTAATAGTAATTAAACGATGATTCTTTGCTAAATGGTGCAATATGTCATGATATCAGAAATTAAATTAAAGTATTATTTAGATTAAAATTGACATTAGACCAGTAACAAACTCTTGTATTAATAACAAGTGACAGAGGAAATTGGATAAATGCCACAGAAATAAGTTATATGAAATAAGTAATTTCATATCTATGTATGATCAGGTTTTTTTTACTAGGTACTATTCAAAATTATAAATTTAAAATTCCATTCAAAATTCACACATTATTTATTGAAAGGTGAAGGAAGACCCACTTTCATACCTTTATAACACTGTTAAACATATTTTACTGTACTGCACTGCACTGTTTATTCTGAGATATGTATTTAACTGATATATTTTAAAAAAAAAGGTATTTTAGAAGTTTTGTCTTGTATTAATCTTACATGTCTTGTATAGCTTTTTGTTAATTGTATGACTCCTGTTATTCACATTGTTCTAGCCATGATGATAGCCTTGCTGCTGACATGGCATTAAAAAATAATAAACAATGATAACAACAAAAACAAAACAAAATTATTGTCAAATCCAAACTTGCAGTTTTATACCCTTGTGTTTTGCACTTTATGGTTTATATAACTATTAATTCTTGTAGTTTTGTGTGGAACTAGTCATCATTCAACAATGTAGTATAGATAATGCTGTCTGGTTATGGTCTGGTTCATAGCTGATACTCCCCCTCCTGTGGAGCCCATCGGTGTACCAGGTTTGTCCTCAACCAGGTCTACTGCATGGAGACGATAGTGCATTAGAACACAGTCCAGTCTTGTTCACTTATGAGAACTGAAGGAATTCTCAGTATATGTAGTGGCTGGATAAAGAATGAAGCCTTTATGCATGTGTGCACTCTGATGAAGACCTGAGTATGACGAGAAGAACAAAAGGCTTTGCATGGCTTGTCATTGATTTGAAGTGAAGCTTATGTCAGGAATGCATCTATCTTGAAGTATCGTTTTCAGACAAAGTAACATGTTTGTGTTTGCAGCATCTAGTTTTGTTTTTCATATGTGTTGGAATTGAATTGTTTTGGTCCAAACTTTCCATATTTTTGCTTTCAAATTAAGGTACCAGATAAGAGAATTCAAGGCTGAATAGAAAAGCCAGAATGAACAGATTATTATACAGATTTGCACTTTGGCTTTGTTCATACTGCACACAAATCTGATTTGATTTTCAAATCCGATCTTCAGGACTGACTGTCCACACCTTGAAAAAACAAAACAAACTTTAATTGGACTCAAGACAAATGTGAATATATTTTATAAAATTTTCTTTCTTTTTTTTTTTTCTTTTTTCTTCTTTTTTTTTTTTTTTTTTTGGACTATTCAGACTATAAAAAAACGAAAAAGATTTGGTGTCGAAAGCAGATTTTCACTGCCCGTGTGAACAAAGCTTTTTTGTTTCCTCTTGAAATGGCAGGTCCAGCATGGCAAGGCAATGATAGGCTTGCATTGAATCATTGAAACATCTTTCAACAAAGCATCATGTACAGTTTTTCTTGGATCCCTGCATTGCATTATGTACAGTGCATCACAGCATAGTATATGTCTGTCTCTACCACCTCAGTGGTTCCTGTTCCCAGAGAATGCTTGTCTGGTGAATTCAGATGTCAGGATGGGCTGGCGTGTATCCCTATGGCGTATGTGTGTGACAAACGGCCTGACTGCAATGACTTTAGTGATGAAATGAACTGTGGTGAGTGAGACTGCTTCCTCATTTGTCTCAGAAATTAGTGGCATTGCTTTGTTAACTTTTTAACTGACTAACACCAACTAAATGCACTTTGATATCATGTATAAGTTTTATTTTATTTTATTGCAATTCAACATTAATTTAATACACTGCTGTTCAAAAGTTTGGGATCAGCAAGATTTTTTTTGTTTTTTTTTAAAGAATTATCTTTTGCTCAAGGCTGCATTTATTTGATGAAAAATAGAGAAAAAACAGTAATATTGTGAAATACGATTACAATTTAAAACAACAATTTTCTATTTTATTATACTTTAAAATATAATTTATTCCTGTGACGCAAAGCTGAATTTTCATCAGCCATTACTCCAGTCATCAGTTTCACATGATCCTTCAGAAATCATTCTGATTTATCATCAATATGCTGATTTATTATCAGCGCTGAAAACAATTGTGATGCTTAATTTTTTTTTTTTTTTTTTGGAACCTGTGATACTTTTTTCAGGATTTTTGGATGAATAAAAAGTTAAAATGAACAGCATATTCAAAATAGAAATGTTTTCTACTTTTTTACTATCGCTTTTTATCAGTTTAACACAGCCTTGGTGAATAAATGTATTCATTTCTTTAAATAAAAAAAAAAGAAAAAAAAAAAAATACTGATCCTAAACTTTTAACGGCAGTGTACATTGCATAGGATCTTGTTTGTTTTTTGCAATATATGTAAATAAAGCCAACAAAATATTGACCTTTAAAGCTACTTTTTGTAGGGTATATTTTTGACACCGTAATGGCTTTAAATTATCAGCATGTCTTAATTTGATTTGCGTTTGTAATTGATTGACAGCCCTAATTATATCACTTATTTTCAAAGCTGTTGTTCCTGTACGCCCTACTCCACCTACGCCTCCTAAAACCAGACCCCCACCTGGCCCGGGACCCTGCCGTGCGGACCAGGCCACTTGTCAGAATGGACAGTGTATCTCACGGGACTATGTGTGTGATGGCGAAACGGACTGCGCTGATGGCAGCGACGAGTTCAATTGTGGTAGGACAAATGGCAGTGTGCTGTAACCATTTCATTTACCACAGAATTGAAACCACTTATTTACAATCAAGCACGTTATGCTAATGATATTTGTAAGTTCTGTACATTTACTATACAACTATATTTGTGATTGCAAAGGAACTCCGTCTCCCTGTGAACCCAATGAGTTTAAGTGTCAGAACGGCCGCTGTGCCCTGAAACTGTGGCGTTGTGATGGGGATAATGACTGTCAAGACAACTCAGATGAGATGAACTGCCGTAAGTCAGACACAAGCTTCTATCCACAAATGGGGGAAGTTGTTTGGAAACCTGCAGTTGTAGTTGTTGCCACTAGAGAAATTTCACACTTCGAGTAATAGTAATTTCAAATTTTTTTCTCATTCCTTCAGCCACTAAAGGTCCAGGGGACACATGTGCCCCAGAGCAGTTTGTGTGTTTGTCTGACCGCGCATGCATTCCTGCTAGTTACCAGTGTGACGAGGAGCCGGACTGTGCCGACCGCTCTGATGAATACGGTTGTGGTAAGGCATTACAATCCAATTAATCTTTAACAAGTAAACATCGGTTGTCATACCATTCCAAACACCATAACTCTTTTGTCTCCACTTTTCTTTCACATCACACTCACTTTGACTAACTAACAGTAATGCTACTTCCAAATCCTGAAAATTGTGTATTTATGTTCTGCAAAGAAAAATTAATCTGCACCGGCTTGTTTTGCCGCACTCATACCGCTTTTCAATAACATATAGATCTCATCTCCCATATATCTTGTGCTTGTAGCTTATTTAACAGGCGGCTTTGGTGTTGTTTCTGCCAGCAGTGCCTCCGGCTCTGGTTGGCTAATCTCACTGAATGAATCTGCCAAATAAAACTTGTGCTGTCACAGGCTGCCAATTTAGAATCAAAGACTTGCTGCGTGTGTGTGTGTGTGGTTTCTTGTGTCCATATGTCTCTTTTACTGTTAGCATTCATATAATACAGTTATATATGCAGAATATACTGTAAAATGATTTACTGTATGTTCTCTTTTTTGTACCCAAGCACCTCCCACTGTGACCGTTTCGCCAGAAGAGTCTATCACGGCAGCGCGGGGCGACACTGTGACCTTTACTTGTTCTGCCATTGGTGTGCCTGTTCCCATCATCACATGGCGTCTTAATTGGGGACACATACCAGCCAATAGCAGGTAGATTAGGATGAAATAAGAAATGTGGATTAAAAACTGATCGAGATGTCCACAATCTGTGATAAAGTCATACAATCCATATTCTCTGAAAGGGTGAATAAATCCAAAGTGAAGAATACTTGTGGTTTCGTCCTGTCCTATTGTATTCCCAGAGCTCTCTTGCTGAACTCTATAAATAATTAAATGAATAACTTTAGCACTAGTCTAAATGAAAACAGAGGGCAATATTTCATGTGCTCAGTAAGAAACAGACTGTTGTTTTTTGGCAGAAAGTTTGTGAACTGTCTCTTTTCTAATTATTGAATCTCAAAGGAGATCATCTTCTGATGTTGCTCCTTTGCCATTATTATTAGTCATAATAATTTTGGACCTATAACTAGAGAGCCATATTTAATTTGCTCCACACGTGCTCTCCTTCTGTATAATCATTTCTAGGCTATGGTAGGTTTTTTCTGTCAGATGTATTTATAAGGCAAAGTTTTTGTATTTGGTCTTTCACAAGCAATTCAATTTTTTTCATTTCTTTATCAGATTTTTCTACATGTACTAATAAGTATACAGATAGCAGACCCATTTGTCACAAGTTACAAACCCCAAATGTTTACGTAGAATTAAACAGTAAAGTAAAATAAAATACCCAGGAAAAAAAACAATACATAAAAACACAAATATGTGTAATAAATGAAGGTAGGCTGCTGAGTCATGAGCTTTTATACTAGGACTGTTAGTAGAATGTGTTCATTTTATTGCAATAAATTATTATTAATTAAATTAACAAATTAAACACATTATTGAGCTTTAAATTAAATATTATTTCATTGGAACAATTCACATAGGACACATTCTTTCATTAAAAATAGCTAGACACAGTGCAAGGAATGAAACTGAATGCTAGGGTCTGGAAACCACACTAATTTAAGTATGATTCTTTTGACAGAATCACAATGACCAGTGAGAATGGGCGAGGAACGCTCACCATCCGCGACGTGAAGGATGGTGATCAGGGCGCATACACCTGTGAGGCCATCAACGCTAAAGGCCTAGTGTTTGCCATTCCTGATGGAGTCCTCAGCCTGTCTCAGAGACCAAACCCAGGTACTGCATCAGCTCCATATAGTGCGAACATCTTAGATTACTGTGTGTTCTGCATTATATGTTTGTTCTTGTCTGATACTTTCTTTTCCAAAGAGACTATATGGATGTCATCTTTTATTTGCGAGACGCAGGTTATCCTGCTGTTCTTTGACCGCATGTTGTGACATTGTTGTCTCATGACTGTGAGGCAGCTCAGACCTGACGGTGGTGGTCTTACCATCCTTTGTCTTCCATGTCGTTCTTGTCCAGTTGTGTCATCCTCTCTGTACGCGTTAGCAGGTAACTGCCGTGATGGACACTTTAGCGTGGGCGATCACTGCATGCCATGCTTCTGTTTTGGCATCACAAAGCACTGTCAGAGCACCGGTCGCTACCGCAGCCAAATCACACTGCGCTTCACAGAGGAGGACGACTTCAAAGGTACTCAGCTGATTAAAAATTCTGTTTTTTTTCATTTATGTTTATGGATTTACAATTGGAATATGTAGTTGTTGTGGCAAATATTGGTGTCATCTTATGTGCCACACATGATAATGATCACTAACCCTGTACAGCCAGACATATGAAAAAGTAGTCCGATATTTTGGGATTGAAAATGTAATACACTCCCTTTTTCTATCTGTCTCTGTCTATCTATCTTTTTATCCACAGGAGTCAATGTGTCATTTCCTAGTCGTCCAGGCACCCAACCACCTCTCTCCTCCACTCAGATGTTGATCAATCCAGAAAGTGAGGAGTTCCAGCTAGTGGATCTGTCTCGCCGTTTCCTCGATCAAGAATCCTATTGGACTCTGCCTCGCCAGTTCCTGGGCAACAAGGTTTCTCTCCCCTCCACAGTACTCTACTGAACAAATATAGATTGGAGTTCAGTAAAACATTATTACTAATTGGTATCTTCTTGTTTTTGCCCAATCCGTTTTCTGTATTCTCCCTATCATTAGCTGTCTCTTCTCTTATGTCACTGTGAATATTCAAATGTGGTAGCTTGATTGTCTTGGGAAGCATGTGTTGAAATATGCATTGAAGCTCATCAGCATTTTAGTATTCAGGACACTGTGTCTGTGTTGTACAGGTCGACTTGTACGGAGGTTATCTGAATTTTAAGGTGAGTTACTCACTGCAGCGAGGTGGATCGGAACCAAAGGAGAAACCTGATGTTGTGCTGAGCGGCAACGGGCAGAAATTGATTTACCATAGAGGCAACCCCACTTTACCTGACACAATCAACCATAGAGAGATCAAGTTTACAGAGGTGAGACACATATGTGAGATGCTTAAATATATACAATTTGATTTTATTAGTTGTATATACACACTAGTGTTCAAAGGTTTTTATATTTTTGAAAGACTCTTCTGCTCACCAAGGCTAAATTTATTTGATGAAAAATACAGTAAAGCATCAATATTGTGAAACATGATTAGAGTTTAAAATAATTTGTGTTTTAAAATATTTTAAAATGTCACTTATTCCGGTGATGGCAAAGCTGAATTGTCAGCAGCCATTACTCCAATCTTCAGGGTCACATTATCCTTCAGAAAACATTCTAATATACTGATTTGGTGCTCAAGCTCAGTTATTATTATTACAGTTGAAAACATCTTAATATTTTTGTCTTTAGTTAATATTATGTCTTTAGTGTCAGTTTTGATCAAATTAATGTTCTTCTTAAAAAAAATAAAAATAAATAAACTTACTGACCCCAGACCAGATTTTGAAAAATAGTGTGTGTATATAATTTTTATTTTAAATTTTATTTTGAAATGTTTTTGTGCTCCCACCCCCAGAATTCCTCGTATTGCAATTAACCGTTTGAAGTACTGAGGGAAAAAAACCCCATCATAACCATGGCATACACTTGCTCATATAAGTGCTGTCGACAGAATAAAGGGTTATTTAATTTTGTCTAAAAATAAAAAGCAAATGAAATCAAATTTAAAAAAAAAAAACAAATTTAAAAAAATGTACAATTGTAATGAATTTGCAGTATTATCAGCTCTACACTGCAAACTCAGACTCTCATATAAAACTATATTAATACCATATACCCAAAAAAAAAAATCTGTATTTTGAAATAGCGATTCTCAAATGTTATTTTTGTTTAAAATAACTTTGCAGCAGCATTGCTTGTTAGTGTTATGTGAGGTGGTTCACCTCTCTGTCTCTGTGTCTCAGGAAAACTGGCAGCACTCCTCAGGACGAGCAGCAACTCGTGATGACCTCATGATGACCTTGGCCAATTTGGAGAGCATCCACATTCGCACCATTTATGACAACCGCATGGCCAGTGTGGGCCTGAGTGACATCAGCATGGATACCACCACCAAAGACTTCACCCAGCAGGGGAACCCGAGAGACGTGGAGGAGTGCAGGTTAGTCTGCCTTTAAATCAACAGATAGGATTACAGGCCTGTCAGAAAATATAAAGATCCTCTCAAATCACCTCTAGCAGTGCTGGGAATTCATGTTCCTGTGAATATAAATGATTATACCCCATGTTTTTGGCTAAAACTTTCAAGGATTTTATTTCTGTTTGCAATTTTGTATGTTCTGTGGACACTAAGAACAACTAAGAATAAGCCAAATGTTTTCTGTAAAGTCCAATTTTTTTGTCACTTTTAAATCCAGATGCTGATTCTGTATGAAAGTGTTAAACTGTGCAAATTGTTGATCTCCCACAGATGTCCTACTGGGTATTCAGGCCTGTCTTGTGAGTCCTGCTCCCCTGGTTTCGAGCGGGTACCTGGACCCTATCTGGGCATCTGCGCTGGCTGCAACTGCAATGGTCATGCCAGTGCCTGTGACCCTATTAGTGGACACTGCCTGGTAAGGATGTGTTTTTATAAATATGTAGATAACTTATACACTGCATCGGTAGATTACTGTACGCCACACACTAAAGTGTAAATGTCATGTGACAGAGTTGTCAGCATAACACAGAAGGACCTCAGTGTGACAAATGCAAGCCTGGCTACTTCGGTGACCCAAGTCGAGGACGATATGATGACTGCAAACCCTGTCCTTGTCCATACACTGAGACGTCTCGAAGGTAGAGATATCAAACCTGTTTATATAGTATAAAATAATCCTAATATAGTACAATTAAAATTAGTAATAGTAAATAGTCATTTAAAAAAAAATGTATATATATATATTTTTATTTTTGTTTGGGTGGAACTTGGTGAAATGTTAAACTAGTATGTTGATGTGTTCAAAGGTTTTCTGATACTTGCTTCTTGGACCATGACAACCAGGCAACATGTGACGCCTGCAGACCTGGTTATACAGGGCGACGTTGTGAGAAGTAATGGAGCAGCTCTTTTGCATATACCTGTTGTTTTAACATTTTATAGTGCTGAGTGCAAGAAATATGTCATCATCTGTCTTTTTTTTGCCACAGATGTGCTCCAGGATATATTGGCAACCCTCTTCAGCCCAACGGCAAATGTATCCCTGAAGCTAGCCGTGAGCATTTTTCCTTTATTTTTGTTTACAGTTGTGATAGTAAATGATTTATTAGATTAATATTAGCCACAAGATTTACTTGTTTGCCTTAAGCTATTTCTTTTCTTGGAATTTCTGCCTCATTTTACCCTGAAGGTCAAGTGAAGCTTTAGATAATGATTAACACTCAGTGCACTGCATGTTGGAATGCCAGCTGTTTGTGACCAGGATGTTCAAAGCATTCCAGGTGTAATTGTCAGCCATATGGTGTTCTTATCCCTTTTCAGCGATTACCAAGTGTGATAACAGAGGAACCATCAATCCCATCAGCAAACCATGCTATTGCAAGGTATTAAATACAGTTACTCTCTTTTTTTAATACACCACTGTTAAGAAGTTTGGGGTCGGAAAGATTTTTTAAATGTTTTTGATAGAATCTATTCTATCAATTCTATTTAATCAGAAATGCCGTAAAAATATAGTAATATAAGTTCAATTTAAAACAACTGTTTTCTATATTAATATATTTTAAAATGTAATTTATTCCTGTGATGGCAAAGGTGAATTTTCCGCATCCATTACTCCATTCTTCAGTGTCACATGATCCTTCGGAAATCATTCTAATATGCTGATTGCTGCTTAAGAACATATACATGTATAAATGTTTAAACAGTGTTTGCTCTTCTGTTTTGCAGGCTAATGTGGTTGGTGCTCTTTGCGATGAGTGTAAGAATGGCGCTTTCAACTTGGCGGCTGATAATCCTGAAGGTTGCTTACAGTGTTTCTGTATGGGAGTGACTAAACAGTGTGCCAGTTCAACCTGGAGTAGAGATCAGGTAGCCACATCCTCTAATCTTGTCATAGTTGTACCTTTATAATAGACGTTTTAATGTTTTTTTACATATATATTTTGGTTAATCTGAAGGTTCGAGGTGGTGTCAACGGCCAGCTCTTCACCCTTTCCAATGCAGCAAACACTAGAACCATCTCTGAGGGCATCACCCAGAGAGCCAGTGCAGAAGTGGTCTACCGATCCTTCACCAGTATCCCTAATGACATCTACTACTGGGTCCTGCCTCAGAATTTTAGAGGGGACAAGGTGAGAACATCCTGTATGATATAATGCCATATTTACATTTTGACCTTTGTCAGGTAATATAGCACATGTCGGTGTGCTGCTTTTCAAAACATGTTTTCCTGTCCTGCGTAAAGGTCACAGCATATGGCGGAGAACTGCAGTACAGGATGCGTTATGAGCCGCAGGCTCGTTCACTAGTGATTGATGGACGACCAGATGTGGTTCTCCAAGGCAACGGCATCTTCCTGGAACATTATTCACAGATCAAACCACTTCCTAGAGTACCAGCCACCATCACTGTGCCTTTTAGAGAGGTGTGTTGCAGATATATATTTATTTATTTATTTATTTATTTTTAACTTCTCTTTATTGGGTGTTAGGTACAAAGTGTCATTTTAATATAAATAACATATTTTGAAACTATTTAATAATGTATTAATTGTATGGTTTTTTTTTTTTACTACTACTACTACTACTACTACTACTACTACAAATAATGGTAATAATAATTTGTTGTTTATTAAAATACATTTTATATTTCAAATAAATTAATAATTAGCCTAGTCATCATCTTAATCATAATGCATCTATTAATTTACAATAAATATTGCATTTTAAATAAATAATAATAATAATAATTCCTTAAATTTAATACTTTTAATTTATATCTTATCCAAAATATTATTTATTTATTTCAAGTAAATTAATGAGTCATAATACATTTATATTTCAAATCTATTTAATGAATAATTATAATAATACTTATATATTCAAAAATGTATACATTTTATTAAAATACACACACACACATATATATGAAGAGTTAATTTGCAAAAACCGATAAACGGCACTTTAAAAAAAAAAAAAAAGAACACGTTTTGTCAAAAAAGCCAGTATTGTCCACTTTCAAGGCATCGCGAGTTCACGTTTTACTGCAGAAGCCGACAAGCGCCCTTGTTGTTTTTGAACAGAAGCCGATAAGTCCATTTTAGCGAATCAGTGTGCTGTATTCAGGTCAGGTGACAAGGCTACTTTCACTTTGAAAAGACACGCTAGCTGAGAGGAGTTTCGTCAAAGCTGACTAAAAGTGATCGAGGATGGATAATTTCGACGAACTTGATGAACCTGTGATATCTTCTTCAGGGGGTAAAAGGAAAATAAAAGCTGAGTTTATGTGGGCGGAGCTTAGCTGGAGGCAGAAAGATTCCCCTGACCGCTTCACTAACGCTAGCTATTAAGTTTTATTAGCTTGTTTTTTAACAATGACTGGAGAAAATCCGATTTTACCTGCATATGCAAGGTCACTCACTGTCCGGGACCGCGATGTTTTATTTATTTTTTAATTGTTATTTGAAAAAGTTAACACTAACAGACGAAACCAGAACTGAGTGTAAAAAGTGAAACATTCAATGTGATGGATATATTATTTGAAGATGTATGTAATGTCCACATAGTTATTTCTCCTGTAAATGATAGTTTACAGTGACATTACAGTACCTTTACACACAGTACATTTAAAGATGTGATTATTTTCTAGAAATAAAAATTTCAGAAACTGCTCATTTTGATTTTTATGTATTTGATGATTCTTTCTTACCAAGTTCTTTAAAATTCCAGCCACAATCAATCACAACAATGTATATACAATTACAGATGATTAAGCATATAAATCTTCAGTTTGTTTTAGACACATGCACAGACATTATTTCATACACGACATACTATTGCATGTCGTGAGATGCATAAGAAATCTTTAGACGGGTAACACAAACCATAATCCATAACAACAAAAGACAATACTTTATTTAACCTTTTCTGATAAAAAAGTGTGCGCTGCAAACGTGAGCATTTTTGACGATCGTTTCTGTTCAGTCCGCTCGTTTTATCGCATTTAACCACAGCTGTCGTCGGTTTTTTGTCTGGCAGTGGCAGCAGGTATGCGATTAAAATTTCAAATTGGAGCCTGTACTACGTCGATTCTGGCACCCAACTTCACAACAAAATGATATTTTAATCTCCTTATGTAGTCGAATCTGTGCTGGTTTGAATGGGCAGCCTCCAGTTTTCGCTTTGTTTTGCCTCCAGCTAGCACGTTGACGTAATTGTGACGTCGGCTCAAAAAGGGTCTATTGCAGCCATGCAGTCTATGATCACAACAACAACGTTTGTCAGGCATCTACATTGTCATCTGAGGAGATTACAAAGATTAAATGAGTGTTTTTTTTAAAACTCTAAAACATGAAATGTGGAGTTATCTGCTCTTGCCAAAATTGTTGGAGTTATCTGCTTTTGCTATAAAACAAACTTTTAATATGTAAAAAAAAAACATACTTTCAATGAACTTTAATTTTGTAAATTACCTGTATTTGTTATTATTACATAATCAAAACAACCCAACTGCAGTTTGATTGATATTACTTGGAATGCGCAATAAAAAAAACGTGATTTCTGAAAAAAATGGAGTTAATGGTTTTTGCAAATGAACTCTTCATAGATTGATAGATATATATGTGTGTGTGTGTATGTGCGTGTTTTTTGTGACACATGAGGACACAAATTTGTATAATGATATGGGTATGAAATACTGTAGGTATTACAAGGAGAAGGTGATTTATGAGGACATTTCCCCATGTCCCGTATTTCAAAAGGCTTATAAATCATACAGAATGAGTTTTTTTTTTTTTTGAGAAAGTAAAAATGCACAAAGTTTCCTGTAAGGGGTAAGTTTAGGTGTAGGGCGATGGAAAATACATTTTGTACAGTATAAAAACCATTACGCCTATGGAATGTCCCCACAATTCACAAAAACAAACGTGTGTGTAATATGTTTTAAAGGTCATAAGGTGAAACTTGATCTAGCTTGATTTGCTATATGAATTTTCATTGCTTGTGATCTCCCCAGTCTGCATGGAGACGGTCCGATGGACAGCCATGTACTAGAGAGCACCTGCTGATGGCTTTGGCAGATATCAACGTCTTTATGATCAGAGCCACTTATGCAGACAATATGGCTGAGAGCAGGTAGCATTGCACTTTTCATTTTGCTCTTGCTCATTTATTATACATTGACTTTTGTTATACTGTAAATGCATCTTTTAGAGATGGACTCACATTATCCTGTTAGGTTCCTATCTGTCGCTTAACTGATTTTGTGAACAAGATATTAGTGTTTAATCTCAATCTCTTCTGTTTAGTATCTCCAGTATACAGATGGACATTGCAGTGCCCCACTCTACAGGAAACGAGAGGGCTCTGGAGGTTGAGGAGTGCGCCTGCCCTCAAGGATACACAGGACCTTCTTGCCAGGTATATTACAACATCAAATAGCAACATTTAGTCTGTGTGAACTTGTGTTGCGCCTGAGTTGATGCAAAAACCTTCCCCTAAAGCAGAGGTTCTACCTGTCAAGTTAATAACATAATATAGTTAATAATATCCCTAAATGGAAGTTCTTAGCAACTCATGAAGCATTTTAGCTCTAAAGCTCTGTGTCAATGAAGAGAATGGATGCAGTGTTTCATCCATAGACACCTGTGAACCCAGTCACCTCTGACTCACCCATTGTTTGCAGGACTGTGATGTCGGCTACACCCGTACACCTGGACTTTATCTTGGCACCTGTGAGAAGTGTGACTGCCACGGGCATGCCAGCAGCTGTGACTCAGAGACTGGAGATTGCCTGGTAAGTTAACCTTTCCATTGCAGTGATTATGCTGTTCCTGGATGACTTATGGAGATGTGTGTGAAGTAGGGATGTGCAAAACAACATTATCAAAATCAACTACTCGGTCAGTTGCGTTTACTAACTGACTAATTAGCTGTAACTGGAAGCCCTGTGTAATTATGTTGGATTTGGGTTCACCTGACCGCAGTTGGACTTAGCAGGGAGGTTACAGTCTTAGCTGGGGGTTGTTCAGAAACAGTTAAAGAAAGCACCATCCTTTAAAAAAAAAAAAAGTAATTCTCACTAATTCGCTAGTCAGTTATTGAATGACAAGTCAACCTATGTGAAAATTAAAGTCAAAGCAATTAAGTAAAAAAAAAAAAGAATGCCCTTAAACTACTCAACCTCAGTAATTAACTAGTTGGATGACTGGTCGTTTAAAAAAATAAGTAAATAAAGTCAAAGCTAAACGTATAAAATAAAAGTCCATAAACTAGTCAATGTCAATAATCGACAATTTGGTTAATGCATGACTGGTTCACTAGTTGACCATTGTGAAAAATAAAATCAGTGCTAAAATTATATGCAAAAAATCCTGATAAACTAATCATCCTCAATTACAGTAATATGTCAGTTATCGAATTACTGGTTGGCTATCAAAGACCAAAAAATGTATATGAAAAAAATTTCTATCAATAAAAAACATAAATTCCTTATTAATCAACTAGTCGGTTATTGGATTACTAGTCAAGTCTGTATTCCTGACATACAGTCAAACCAAAAATTTATTCAGACACTAGATATAATTTTTGATATTTTTTTTACTAGTGGGTACAGGACACTATAGTTCATTTGTGACCCAGGACCACAAAACCAGTCGTAAGTGTCAATTTTTTTAAATTGAGATTTATACATCATCTGAAAGCTGAATAAAGAAGCTTTCCATTGATGTGTGGTTTGTTAGGATAGGACAATATTTGGCCGAGTTACAGCTGTTTGAAAATCTGGAATCTGAGGGTGCAAAAAAATCTAAATACTGAGAAAATTGCTTTTAAAGCTGTCCAAATAAAGTTCTTAGCAATGCATGTTACTAATCAAAAATTAAGTTTTAATATATTTCCGGTAAGAAATTTACAAAATATCTTCATGGAACATGATCTTTACTTAATATCCTAATGATTTTTGGCATAAAAGAAACATTGATAATTTTGACCCATACAATGTGTTTTTGGCTATTGCTACAAATATTTCCCAGCGACTTAAGACTGGTTTTGTGGTCCAGGGTCACATTTATGTAAGTGAGGATAGCAAAATAAAGTAAACTATGATGTATTACACCCAAAAATTCTTCATACAGTGGACTACCAGTAAAATTGATAAAAATGTGGGACCAGAAATTTGATATGACACTTTGACCTGACCATGTTTTGTTACATACTGTATCTTTCTATCAAAGTTATATGACATTATCAAGATGAATTTGTTCTGAAACAGTTTAACTCTAAGTTCTCATTTTCTAAACTATAACGAATAAACTGTGATAATGTGAGAAATGTTGAAGGTGTCTGAATAAATTTTGGCTTGATTGTATATAAGAAAAAATGCATCTAGTCATCTTCACTAGTTGGCTTATTCCTCATCTGGAATGATATATGACACTTCCCTTCTGTTTTAGAATTGTCTACATAACACTGTTGGGCGTCGTTGTGAAAATTGCCTCCCTGGTTTCTATGGAAATCCAGAGTCTGGTGATCCACAGGCATGTAGACCCTGTCCTTGTCTACGACACTCCAGTAGCCAGTGAGTTTGCCTTTCTCTATTAACTTTATCAAAGACATTTTATTCATATAAAGGTGTTACCCTTCAAGCATAACCTATAATTCACATTCATCCAATCTAATACTTTTCTTCTTCTGAAGGCCTTCATCTTGTTACTTGGACTCAGATGGACAGCCCACATGTGAATGTCCTGCTGGTTATACTGGAAGACGCTGCGAAAGGTAAGTCAAGGTCCAATGAGAGGGTAAACCTCCCATTCAGTAAAGCTGGGTGAGTGGCATTCCTTTATCTACTGCCAGAAAGCATGTGTCTGTTGCTTTCCATCATCTCTTCAACCATTTGTGATTGAATGGCATTTGTCCGGTGGTATGGGAGAAGCAAGCCTTGAATCAGTGCCACCCATACCAAAGTGTCAATGTCTGAAGGCTTTTTTTAAAGGAGGGGTTTATAAGTGGAAGCAGTGGTGATTAAAACATTAATGTATTGTACATCTGAAAAAGGCACCTTTTTCAAGCATAAAGGTTTCACTTTTCTACTGTGAGAGTAAAGTTCCTTCTTACTGTCAGCAAGGCTGAGATCTCTTTTTGAAGGTGTCAAAGTAATTAGTTGCATAATGTTACTTGTTTTTGCATAATGTTGTTGTTGTTGCAACATGCTTCAGTGCATCTTTGTAAAGCCTTTGCTGCATTTTGAGCAACTTTTTCTTATTTCAAACTCTTCTTCTAGACATTTGTGGGTCTCTAGGGGTTGTTTATGCTTCCCATACTGAAGCATAAACAAGTTGATGACATGGATTTTGGATCCTTGTCACTTGCTCAGAGGGCAAAAGCTTTTGGGTGTCTGGCATAAAAAACAAATTTCTTATATATTTTAAAAAATTTGGTTCTAACTTACCCTGTCTCATCATGGCTATCAGCATTTCCAACTGCGGAGACTTTTACCTTGAAGGTTCAAAAGATTTCCTCCCTACTACATGTGATGACGCTTTCTACCTCAGCCCTGGGAAGAAGCAAGTTCTGGATACAACTGATCATAACATTGATGAATACTTTGATAGTAGAGAAGCTAACAGCTTTTCAGGACCTGAAAGAACTACAAGATCTTTGCTGTCAACAACTATACGGAGTTTAAGTCATCGCTGGACTCGTGGGCCCCTGCGTTACACAGCGCAACAGCCGAGCTTCCAGCTGCTCTTGAGGATGCACACGAATCACTTCAACCAGCGCCTCAGTATGCTTGAGAGCAACACGCTGGACATAAAAGACAGCCTCGAGAACATGAGGAAGCAACACAGTCACTTCAGCTCTCAACTGAAGACTCTAACCAGTGTTTCGTCTCCAAATGACCAGAAAGACAGAATCAATGAGTTGGCCAGCAAATACACAGACATTAAAACAAGACTGAGTAAACTAGAACACAGATTTGAGATACTAATTGATGGCTTCACTGCCCTAGCGCAAGAGTTAGACAAAGTCAAACGTGCACGTCATGTGGCACGTCCACCACAAGATCGTAGAGAAACCGCTGTGGTTGCTACCACCCCGATTCCAGCCTTGACTTCATCTTGGATTACTCGCATGTCTACCAGTGGATTTCAGAGGAGAATCGTTATTCCCAAAACCCTGCCAACTCCTCGTACTATCTCCATAACTACCTTTGCTTCTGGGCGTTCCCAAATGAATGAAAGTTCAACTAAGAGGCAAGAAAAATTCTCAACTAAAAGGATCCAACCAATATCAAAAAGAAGAGACACTGAAACCAATTTCACATTAAAGGCTTCTAGGAGATCAACAGTTCCCAAAGGGAATGTCAGCCGTCCCTTTAATACATTCTCTGAAAGGCTTTCAATTTTGGTCACCTCTAATGAAACGCAACAGAATCAAGAAAAAAGAATGACACCAGCTGAAGTTTCTCTTATCTCACGGGCAAGGATTAACAGAGAAAATGTAACTCCTGAAAAACACCACAAAAGTGGTCCAAAAGTAAATGGTAAGTCTACGGAGTCTCAAAAAACTAGGAGGAGACATGATCAACTATCCCATTCACCTACAAAGCCGAAAGTAAAAGAAGAATCTGTGACTAAATTTCAGATTCCTCCTCCATCGCATACAAAAAACCCTCAAATTAAAGAATCAGCTAAACCTTCCAAGTCATCAAGCAAACCACAAAAAGGGGCACATATTCCTTTAAAAAAATCATCCAAATCTTTGAAAACACAAAGAAGTGATTTGGAAGTAAGACCATCCAAAAAAGCCACAAACATCAGCAAACCTTCTCACAATGTCCAGACAAATAGAAGACATACCAAGACTAGGCAAAATCAGTTAGTTCCTTCTAATGAAGCAAAAGGTGCAGCAGACTTGAGCTCCAGCCAACCTGAAGAGTTTACCTACACAACTGCTTCTAGTAAATCGATTGACAAAAGGAGATTACACTCCACTAAACATAAAGTAAAAATGACTACTCCAAGAAAATCACCTCGGAGCAACACATCTAAATCCATTAATATTTTAGACATCTTCATGAAGAGCAACAGGGGCCAAAAAACATTAACAAGATCTATACTAAAACAAGACAAGAACTTTCATATTGTTCTTGGAAGGCTGGCGATTCCCATCAAAATCATTCCCGATTATTAGATATTGTGGATTATTATGCCAGTTTACATTACATTGGACCTGTTTTTTTCCTCTTTTAGTCCCCATAGGAACTTACAAAATGTATTGAATGTTGAGGCTTGAGGTTTGAATACAAACTATGATGTAGAAATGTCATTACATATAATTCTTATAAACCAAGCATATTGTAAACCAAGCATGTGGTACTTCGCATTTTTATTTAATGATCTGACCCATTCCTGATGTTTTTTTTTTTATAGCAGAATTATGGAAATAATGATTTAATAATATTATGTGATGTCTTGGTTGTACTGTTTGTACTGTTTTGTCTACTTAGGAGTCAGACATTATGTTGTGTATTTTATAAAATCGTATTCATCTTTATTTATCCAGATTGCCTACTCATCTTATTGTCTTGTAAAGTTTGTGAATATAGAACCTCAATTTGCCCAAATATGGCAAAAATGATGTATTTTCAGCAGTACACGTTTAAAAGGTTTGTTGAAGTATTAGTGTATTGTATTGAGTTGTATTGTATTGTATTAGTGTAAAATGTATTAGTCTGGACTACCTTGGAACCTCGAGTTATCAGGTAAGACTTTCTGTTAAGTTCCTCAGCTTCTATAAGCTTGGGGATAAGGTGATTTTACACACTTAGACACTTTGATTGGGTCCTTCTGGTTGTCTTTGGCTTTATTTATTTCAGTCCGTCTCTGTTCAGCGAAGTAGTGTTTCAGAGAGAAGGACTCAACATCTGTTGGATGTTGAGAGCATTACTGGCTGTAATTTATCCATCTCCTGAACTTGGAAGCATGGTATTATGCTATGGATCCTCTGTTATATGAGATCTAATATTTCTCTTGTGGTGGCCAAGACACTAATGTCAGGGGTTTGTTCTTTTGCTTTTCTTGTGGTATGCCAAATGTGAATCTGACAATCAATAACTGCTTGTACATGCACAAACATTTCATGTCATGTGTTAAGCATCTACGTTGGTTGTTTTCCAAAGTGTTTTCTTGATATTGGGTGTATTTTATTATAGAGTAAGCCATTGTTTTGAAACATCTTTTCGTCTTATGTTACCTCCACAGTCCCAAGCTCCAGTAACGCTTCATTAACCAAACATGAAATGTTCATTTTAACTCATATCATTTGCTTGAGCATTTTACACGCACAATTTTTTTTCTTCCTTCGTGAACCAGTTATCTGTACTCAAATCAAAGTGCCTTTATGTTAGCAATGTTAGCCTGTCTGAAAATGTTCAGGAAGTATTTGAAGAAGCTCTGTGCATTAATCATATTCTCAGAGAGGTGTGACTCACAGGTCGTAGCAGTCATAAATCGCTCTTAATGTTCATGGCAGGTCCTGTCATGTCTCTGTTAATTCCTAATGTGGTTTTATTTTTACTGCATGACATTCTGAAACAGTTTTTCCAAGGTGTTGTCTACTTTTCCTCAGATGTGCCTCAGGATATACTGGCAATCCTCAACTTGGACAAAGATGCACTCCAGGCAGCGGTAATGTACTGTAAAATGATTCTTAAAATTATAATTAAACTATAAAATTTTGAAATACATTGCCGATATTTTACAAAATTAAATGTGAATTTAAAACATAATATGTTTATAGATTGTTACCGCTGTGACCAAAGTGGTAGCGAAGGATGTAGTGCAAATGGAATCTGTCGCTGCAAGGTAAGAAAATAAATGTTTGTTTTTGCATCACATTTATAAAAACTCAATTTTAAAACGTACTCGTTTGTACTCAGATGAACGTTGAGGGTTCAACATGTTCCACTTGCAAGCAAGGGACCTTCTACCTCAGTCCTGCTAACAAAGATGGCTGTCTGTCCTGCTTCTGCATGGGCGTCACTCAGCAGTGCTCCAGCTCCAGACACTATAGAGATGTGGTGAGGCCTGATGAGTTACACCAGTGCTTTTTATCAGTCTCTGCAGGCATATGTTCATTTTCTGCCTTTTTTCTCCAGGTTTCCACTGTTTTTGCCCCTGGCAACTACCAAGGTTTTGCTCTTGTAAACCGCCAGCGCACCAACCGCATTGACAGTGGCTTCTCCATAGAGCTGTCCACAGATGGAACGCAACTCTCCTACACTAACTTTAACTATCTTGGACAGGAGCCCCACTATTGGCAGTTACCCAAAGCCTATCAGGGAGACAAGGTAGAGTTTGGCAGCGTTATGTATTTTATCGTTCTTACAAGCCTTCGTTTCTGTTTGCTTACGTTCTATCTTGAAGTATCTTCTCCTGCTTTGAATTCTCTTCAAATGGATTTCTTTCTACAAATGTGTGCTGCCAAGACCTTTTCTTCCAAGATGTACTTAGTCAGGCCAGCTCTTCTACGGCTTAGAAACATTCTCATAGTGGTTGAAGTTGGCTATAGTAGGCACTAGTATCAACAAATTGAGTTTGCTTAGGCTTAATTTGACTGTGTCTTTATATTTTGATTTTTGTTTTGGATGTGATAAAATGATTTAAGTGTTTCTGAATCTACTTGCCATTTTTAGAAGTCTTACTCTGCTCGGACTAGACGAGCACACAAGGTAATCCTTGCAGGTTCACTGAGTTCAATGATGTTTTGATTTGGTCTGTCATATTTCTATGACTTCGAATGATGCATGAATGAGTCATCTGTGCACTGATCTTTGTAGAATGTTTTGCATATTTACTCATATTATGATTTGAAGTGCATGAGATTTCATCGTAGACACATTCTGACTTCATTTTTAATCATACTAAGGCCCTGTTGACACCTAGTAACACCATGTGGTCTGAATTAAAAATTGAGGGTTCACTGTTCACTGTGGTGTCTGAAAAATGGTATTATCACAGACTTAAAGAAAAATGAAATGACTCGGGTGGCATTTTGCTTGTATTCTAATATGTCGTCTTTAAATTGGATGGAAGTCGTACAGAAATGTTACACAAACAAAAGTAGTTGTTTATTAGTTTATAATTTAGATTTGTATTGAGATTACAGAAATTGCTTTATTCACAAAACTAGAGAGACTCATCATGGATAAAGGACCAACTGAGAAAGGACGTCGCTGTGTGGCAGCTAATGAACGATATGGGTAAAGACCTCTTAAGGTCCAAAAGAGCCATTGAGGTATTAGTTCACTTTTACTGACCTGAACTAAATCCTGTAGGCAATTTAACAGTGTGGCACCCTCCTGTTTTACATAACTGATGGATATTTCTTTAGCAGCAGAATGTAATAAATTTAATTTGAAAGTTTGAACTCCCTCTAATCCTATAATGCTTTTAATAAACTGACTGCTGGAGAGTTTGCACTGAAAATTAAATACTGGAAAACTGACCGATATGCTGAACTTCCAGTAGAATTAGTGAAGGTCACATAATATCTTCATGCATTAACTCCACCTGTTTGAACTGAAAGTGATAGAATGAAATTTGAGAGAAAAACAGCATGAAGCAAAGTGAGGTTTGAAAATATTTTGCTGTATATGAGTGACACCACTTAAACAGAATGAACACTTGAGGTGAGAGCATACTTGGTATCCTGATTCTTACACTGACTTCCTGAGCACTTCTCGGCATGCATTTAATCATCTGATTGGCTGCATGTCCCATTCTTTCCTCTCAACTCATTAAAGATTTGGCATCTGTCTCTTCATTCTCACTCTTTGGCTTTGTTTACATTGCACAAAAATCTGGTTGTTTTTCTGGTCCAATCTATAGGAATGACTGTTCACACTCAATGAGTGATCATCTCTGTTTGATCCATTCATTTGTTTAGACTCAATGACCATGTGTCTGCACTACCATTCAAAATTTTGGGGTCTGTAAGATTTATTTATTTTTTTTAAATTTTATTTCAAATATGATAAATTATGCATTCAATTGATCAAACATGACAGTGACGGATTTATAATGTTTCAAAATTAGGGTCCTATGAAATCCATTTTATTTTTTCTGAAATTCCATTTTATTTTTTCCCCAAATTTCGTTATTTCCATTTTAATTTTTCTGGATTCCATTTTTTTCTGTTTTAACTTTTCTAGACTCTGTTTTAATGGTTAAATTAAATTGTGTTCTTCAAAAAGCATGTGTAATTAATTGAAATCATAAAACTTACAATATTAAACAGCAATTTATTAAAAGTTTAACAAAAATTACACTTAAGGCCCTATAAAATGTTTTGTTTTTTCCCTCAAATTCAGTTTTTGTTTTTTTTTACCAAATTCTGTTTTCCATTAATTTTCTGGATTCTATTTTAATGGTTTCATTAAATATGAATAATCAAAAGCATCTATAAAAGCATTCCTTTAGAAATAATGTTTTAATAATAATTTTATTAGTAATAGTAGTACTATCATTACATTAAGTATATGTTTAATTCTGTGACGTTTGCTGCATATACAGTAAATTCCATTTTTATGACTGAATTCCGTTATTCCGTCCACGTTTTCCGCGTTGTGGAAATCATAGGGTCCTACAAAATATTTGAGTTTTAGAAATATGTAGCACGGTTTCGACAAATGAAGCAGCATAACGATTTCAGCATTGATAATAATAAGAAATGTTTCTTAAGCACCAAATCAGTACAATAGAATAATTTCTGAAGGATAATGTGACACTGAAAACTGGAGTAAAATTCAGCTTTGTCATCAGAGTAATTAATTACATTTAAAAACATATTCAAATAGAAAGTGGTTATTTAAACTGTAATAATATTGCACAATATTATTGTATTTTTAACAAATAAATGCAATCTTGGTGAGCATAAAATACTTTAAATAATTTAAAAACATTAAAAAAATCTTCCTGACCTCAAACTTTTGAGCAATAGTGTTCATTGTTTAGAATAATAATGACTGTACTGTAGCATCAGCCCAAGAGATTTTCTCAAACAACAAACCAGAGCCATTTTACATGTGTATTGTGTCCACAGTTGTGAACCCATTCACTATTTGAGGAAAAACGGAGCAATAGTGAATGTACTAGAACATGTCTGTAGCTCCAGACATTTTTGCAAAGTTTTTCTTTAAAGAAAAAACAAGATTTTAATTATACATCTAAATACTAAATACATCCATTAAAAGCTCTTTGTCTTTTAATCATGAAAATTAAAAAATATTTAAATTTAAATTTCTAACTTTTTGAATTAGACTCTTTTTTTTTTTTTTTTTTTTTTTCCTGTTCAAACTGAACATATTTGAGTTGTGAACACACTAACTCTAAAATTTGCTGCCTATCTGTACAAAGCCTGAGCCACTATATTTCCTGTTCCATCCGTTGTCTTATTCTCACTAGCACCCTGCTGATGAAGTACGCAAAATTGATGATGAAATCTGGGCAATCATCACTAATTTCTCCAATGGGCAGTCTCCCTTCCCTTTCTCTTCATCCTCTCAAACTTCCCATTCTTCATTTGAGGCCCAGAATTCTCTGTCTCGGTCAAGTGTGCGTGCCCCTTCTTTCCATTCTGGTTCAACTTCCTCTTTAAGGGCCTCTGAGTCCCATTCAAATGACTCAGGCCATTCCTCTCACCCTGACTCAACTCAGGTACTGTATGCTCTCACTGGTGGCTCTCACGCAGGTTCATGTTAAGATTACACCTGGACTAGTCATCAACTAGTCATCCAATGACAGACTAACTGGATAGTGACTAGTTTTAGATTTCCCATTACATTGTCCTGTGCTGTTTTTGAACATCTCGCATTGTTTTAAAGGTATAGTTCAGTCTGAAAATCCAAATTGTTATAATTTACACACACTCTTGTCATTCAAAACCCGACTCACCGTGGAACACAAAAGATATTGAAAATTAATGGGGCTGAAATCATCATTGAATCCCTTTTATTGCAAGGACAAAGAAAAACCCAACATATCTTCTTCCCAAACATATCATCTTTTGTGTTCCAAATAAAAAAGTCATATAAGTTTGGGATGAAAGGAGGATGACACAATTTTCATTTTTGGAAGAACTATTACTTTGAAATGCAACAAACATACACTACAAAAAAAGTCTACTTGTCATTCATGCAGTCGCTAGTAGCTTAGCACTTACCTAGTTTACACTAGTGAATATTTTCTTGTATTCACAAAGTTATGTTGTTTGATTTTTGCTTTGGATGTTGGTCTTATCAGCAGGTGGAACAGGGAAAAAACACTTTTGCTCTCCCTAGAGGTCCTCGACCTGGCCCTTCTAACAAGGTAGTCACCAGTGAATCCACTTGGTAATCACTAGGAAAACCAAAAATGAAACTTAAGGAGGTCACACTCTAGGTTAAGTAAAAAAAATAAAATAAAAAAAATAATCAAAGTTTCCAAAAAGAATATTAAGCAGCACAACTGTTTTTAACATTGAAAATATTCAGAAATGTTTCCCTGTAGGTATAGCTTGAATAGACTTTTTTGTATAAAATAGTGAGCCAAACTCTCAATTCCCAGCTCTTCGTAATTCTAACTACCGTACTTTATTGTAAGAATTTTTATGAAGTTGTTGAAGTTTTCCTTAGATTTCTTTCAGGAATAGATTTCTTTTCTCTCATACTTTCCTCTCTGCTTTGCTTATCTGCTACTTTTCTCTGTCTTTCCTTCATCCACGCTTTTACATGTTTCCTTTCGCCTGTGCTCCAGTATGTTTTGGTCTACAATGGTTTCAGCTTGCACCCAGATGACGTTCTCTTCTGGCAGCTCCCGGAGCAGTTCAAAGGGGATAAGGTAAACACATGGATGGGTTCAGGCCCGCCCACCGCTGATCCCCCCCCCCAGGTTGTCTGATCCTTCTTAGGCATTACTGAATCACTACCTGAGCCAAAGGTGGGATAGATGGGCAAGCCAAAACATCACTTATTAATTAAAACCAACCAACCGGGTGTAATCACATCATGTCTAGAGCGTTTATTACTGTGGTGCTGACAGGACAAAGTTTTGCTAACCTTAGTATATATATCTTTTGTAAATGTTGCCTTTTATTTAAAAAAAAAAATGAACATGAAACTGCTGTGTGAAATGGCAGTCTCAGCCTTTCAGAATATATTTAATGTTTAATGTTCAGTTATGTGGAGCAGGATTTTAAACAAAAGCAATTTCACTTGTCCTTGTTGCATTTCTGGCTGGTTAGGGCATTTTATATTTTGTTTTGTGTTTTTTGTTGTTTTTTGTTTTGTTTTGTTTTGATCAACCACATAAAAACCCTAAATGAAAAAAAGTCAAAAATAAAACCACTGTGAAAAGCAATCTGGCAATTACTTTTCTTTGTTTTATTTAATTTTTTATCTTCTTTGAAAAATAAGAAAAACAGCAGCAGTAGTTTTATTTATTATCATTTTGAGTAGGGCTGGACAATAATTCAATATCTCTATATATATTTTTTCAATAACGGTGATATGATTTTTTTTAAACACATTTCGATATACATTACCAGTGTTTCCCATGCATTGATTTATTTGTGGCTGCCCACCACAACTTCGTTGGATAACCATGAGCGCTACACGTTTCAAAATCAAAACACGGCGCGGGTGTTTTATATGAATGTATTTTTGAACGGAACCGAGTGTCTTCAGAAAAGTTTCGATGGCATTTTTAAGGGGACCTATTATGCCCCTTTTTACAAGATGTAAAATAAGTCTCTGATGTCCCCAGAGCATATATGTGAAGTTTTAGCTCAATATACCCCACAGATAAATTTTTACAGCTTGTTAAAATTGCCATTTTTAGGGTGTGAGCCAAAACGCGCTGTTTTGAGTGTGTTGCTTTAAATGTGAGTGAGCTGTTGCTCCCGGAGAAGAGGGCGGAGCTTCAAGAGCTCAAGCTCCGCATTAGCAGTGCTAGCCTTTGCAAATAAACACTCCCCTATTAATACAAGCCTGTTATCTTTACAGAAAACTACTCGGTTTCAAAGTCAGTCATCTGATTATACTGTGCATAATAAATTCATTTGTCTGGAGCTGATGTTCGTGCACGAAGCATTGGTATTAATTCCTAAACATATTGAGGACGTTACTGATTTTTTTCCGTGATATTTCCTTCGAAAATCAAATGTAATTTAACCACAGTGTCCGTGGCTCAGATGAGGGAAGATTATGGCGACTCCTATGTTCATTAATGCATCCCAAAACACTTGTACAGCCTCTTTGGTGCTGACATTGTATATATCTCCAGTAATGGCAGACCGCATCTTCTCACTCAGGGCTGTGTTTATGCTAATAGGGCAGAGGCGGGACTTTTTCCCCTCAGTGACGTGCAGAGAGGGAGAATCTGAAACAGCTCGTTTGGAGAGACTGTTCATGATTTATTGGTTTTATAAAAAAATGAGTTGGTGGATTTTTAACATTTATAGGCTGGTTGTTTTCACACACTGCGGCCACACAACTGTGTTCAAACAGCTTATAAAAGTGATTTTTGCATAATAGGTCCCCTTTAATTTTATCTGATAAAGCAGCGTTCATGAACGCAGCGCTGCTTTGTGTACAGCAGTTTAAGGGAAACCACTGTCTCTGCCACTTCAAAACATTTCTTGTTTGTATGAAGGCTAAATACAAATAAAGGTGAACATTAATTTATTTGTACCATTTTTAATTTTAATACCGGCTTTTTTAATTTTGTTCATATCGATATTGGAATTATATCGTATCGACCGAAATCGTCCAGATATAAGAATGTCAAACTTTTCTCGTGATGTACTTTATATCAATGTTTTTGTGATTAAAATGAACAATAATTATGTTTTTGATGTTTATGTAGGTTGGCGCATATGGTGGAAAGCTGAAATATACCATCTCCTATGTGCCAGGACCCCGAGGTTCACCAATAGAAGATTCTGATGTTCAGATTATTGTGAGTATGATAGCAGATATTGTGTGTATGTTATATATAGGTTTTCTTTTAAGGTTTGACCATTATTGTTCGTCACTATTTCTACAGGGTAATGACATCACGCTGGTGGCACGTCAACCATGGAGAAGGGGGCATGGATCCAGAGAGTCACAGGACTTTGAGATTGTTTTCAGAGAGGTGAGAACCCATTCACCAATACTGTCATTCATATTGAAGCAAGATAAATGGTTTAGCATGACATGGGTAATTTCTTGTCTGTAGGAACACTGGCAGCGACCCGATGGCATGCCGGCAACACGGGAACACCTGATGATGGTGCTCGCGGACCTCGATGACATCTTGATCCGTGCCTCGTATCACACAGAGATGCGCTCATCCAGTATTTCGGGGGTCCGCATGGATATTGCTGTGCCTGAGTACACTGGCCTGGCCCAGGCTTCGGAGGTGGAGCAGTGCCAGTGTCCTCCTGGTTACCGTGGTCTGTCCTGCCAGGTAGGAACAATGCAGATTTGCTCTGTGACCAACTAGATGAATCGTAGTAAAGGCTTGCTTCCATGCTAGAGTGATGATGATGACAGTATTACCCAATCCAGACATGTGTTCCTTGTCTCTGTGTTCTGTAGGACTGCGCTCCTGGATACACTCGCACAGGAGGAGGCTTGTACCTTGGCCACTGTGAGCCATGTGAATGTAACGGTCACTCGTACTCCTGTCACCCAGAGACTGGCATCTGCACGGTATGAAGCCTTACCAGCAGTTCTTTAACAGAAGTGCATCCCAGAATGCTTTATGGCATGAATGCAGTCTCATTCATACAAGAATGTTGCTCTCCCTTTATAGTCATCTTGAACAGTACAGTATGCCAAATGTATGTCTTTGTAATATATAATACAATAAAATTAATAAATAAATAGTTAAATTATTTAAAATTGAATGAATGAATAAAATGATATTTATTCTAAACAATTAAATTATATTTAATCAAAATAGTTAAATTGCATCCAAACAAAGGTGTTACATACTGTAAATATTTAAAATAATATGAATTGCATCAAAAATAGATAAATACACAAATTACCATTGCTTTTATTCATCTCTTAAGTCGAATAAATAAGTCAACTTATAAGTCAACAGTATAGTATTATAACATAGAATACAATAAAAAAATAAGTAACACAATAAATTAATATATAATGATGAATTATGTGCTTAAATAATATTTAAACAAATTGAATTTCATCCAGAAGTATTATCTAAAAAGAATTGTTTATTATACATTGTATAAATATTTTAAATAAATAAATAAATATTGCTTTTACTCACCATCATACATTACATAAATATTTAAACAAAATTATTTAATTTACACCTAAATGAATTCTTTAAATAAAGTATTTTATTAATAAATGAATTAAATATTTTTAATTCTGTTTAAATATATTTCTAATACATTTTTATATTAATTATATTTAATTATATTTAAATACATATTATGTAAACAAAATAATATAGATACCTTTTATCTAAAATTATCAAAAAATGTGTTATAAATTGAATAAATGTTATAAACTAATTAAAATCTATCAATATATAAATATATATTGCCTTCACTCACCCTCATGAAAGAAGTCCATACCAAATGAGTGAGATTTTTTGATCCTTAGAACTGCCAACACAACACCAAGGGTGAACTCTGTGAACAATGTGCTGACGGCTTCTTTGGAGATCCAACTGCTGGAACCCCTGAGGACTGCCAAGCATGTGCCTGCCCCGGCACTGACCCCGACAACCAGTTAGTCTTAACCTACACCTGTAAACCTTACCTGACCGTGCCAGCTCCTGCTTTCACAATATCTGCCTCACTTGCGGCGAGGTTTTTAATAGACATTTTATGTGCAGGTTCTCTCGTACCTGTGAAAGTTTGGGTAATGGAGGCTACCAGTGCACTGCCTGTCAGCCCGGCTACACTGGCCAGTATTGTGAACGGTATGCTCACGCTTCCTGTACTGTTACAATGGAATTCAATTAGGCTTGTTTAGACGCTATTAGTATCACTACAATGTTTAATGTGATACTACTCTTTCTCCATAGCTGTGCGCCTGGTTATGCTGGAAATCCACAAGCGAGAATCCCCTGCCGTAGTGGTATCTGTTCATTTACTATTACTTTTAATAACCCCATGAAATCAAAATTGGAGATTTGTGGTTTACAGTCCAAGTCGTTTTGCTTAAAGGTCTAGCATCTATATGTTAGTGAACTCATAAAAGCTGGTTAAAATATGTATATGAACACACAAACACCCACAATACCACTTTAGAAACCAGTAGCAAATTATGACTCATTAGCAGTTAAAAAAAAAAAGGGATGAGCCTTTTCTGCCCCGACTTTCTATTTCAACTCTTAAATTGCTTTAATGGGGTCTCTACACAAACGGTTGAGGCGTATTTACTGTATGAGCCTCTGCATTTGTGAAACAGCATTTCTATTGGATAGATTCTAATAGAGTGTATTGTCTGTCATCAGTTGCTGCGTCTCTAGTGGTGAAGGTGTATCCAGAAAGGGTTCAGGTGGCGCAGGGAACTCCAGTCACGCTCAGGTGCCAGGTGTCTGGATATCCACCACACTATTTCCACTGGTCCCGTGAGGATGGACGCCCAATCTCCAGCACAGCAGATAGACGCAGACAAGGTGCTGCCCACATTCCTACAAGCATGTTCAGATACAGGATCTCTCAAGACACAAGTCACAAATGAATCCCCTGATCAAGCACCAAAAATAGAATCAAATGCTCGGTTTCGTATTGCATATCTACTTTGTGGATAAGCAAGTGCCAAAATGCATTGCAACCAAGCCCAAAATACAGTAAAAACAGAAATATTTTTACAGTTTAAAATAACTACCTCTATTTGAATCTGTTTTAAAATGCATTTTATTTCTGTGATGGTAAAGTTGAATTTTCAGCAGCCAGTGATCCTTCAGAAATCATTCTAATATGCTGATTTGGTGCTCAAGAAATATACAGTGTTTATTATTAGCTTTTTGATAGCTTTTGATATTATTGATAGCTTTTTGCAGGTATCTTTGATGAATTGAAAGTTCAAAAGCACAGCATTTATTTGAAACAGAACATTTTTGTAGCATATATAACAGCACAAGTCATAGTATGTGTGTTCATAAGCATGGGAAACCGTTTCATTCCACACTGCAGGAGAGGAGCTGCATTTCCCCAGTGTGCAGCCCAGTGATGCTGGCATTTACATCTGCACCTGCCGAGACCAGCGCAGCTCCAATAGAAGCAAAGCAGAAATAGTTGTTACAAGTAAGGTGTTTTTTTTTTTTTTTCTGTATCACCATTAAAAAAAACCCCACAATATGCACGTTATTCTAGTCTTTTACTTTACACTGATTAAATGTTTGACAGCACACATTTTAAATTTGGATAATGTGAGGTGTTCAAGTATGTATACTTTTGATGAAACCAGTCATTTAGTGTTCTTAAACATTTTATTTATTATTTAAAATTTTTAATATTTATATTTTTATAATATTTGTAACGTTATTTTTTTTTATATTTTAAAAATATTTATTTATTTAAATGTATTCATATTTATTAATTTAGCCTTTTTTGGGACACACTGGTGAAGGTACAAAAACATTTTTCTTAATTGATTGACATACTACTTTTCCCACACCAGCCTTACCATCCAAACCTATTGAAGTATTTATTGAGGAGCCAAAACTTCAGAGTGTGGCGGTGGGATCTACAGTGAGCTTCATCTGCACAGCCAAAAGCAAGGTATGAATGTCATCTGCACACACATCCATCACAGACATAATCTTAGCCTCCCTGACTTCCAAAACAGATGGGAGAGAGAGAGAGAGAGAGCAGGATTTGGCTGTGAGTATGAATGATTGTAAGTGGAAATATTTGAGGACATGTGCTTCTCTCGTAGCTGCCAGCATACACCCTGGTTTGGACCCGCAAAGGCAACGGCAAGCTGCCTAACCGGGCCATGGATTTCAATGGAATCCTGACCATTCACAACGTTCAGCCTGAGGACGCAGACATCTATGTTTGCACGGGCTCCAATATGCTTGGCATGGATGAGGGCACAGCCAGACTCTATGTCCCAGGTTTGTGATTGGCACCACATCCTCTAAACCTCCCTGCCTTTTAGTTCTTCAGTCTTTCTTAAGTTGCATGCCTCTTTGCTTTTCTTCATTGCCCCATTTTTGTGCTGTTTGTGCAAAATTCTGCTTTGTCTTATGGACAACGGCATGGCTAACTCTTCTTTTTGTGTTTAAATTATCGCATTAATCAAAAAAATTGTGCTTTTTGATTACTTCCTGAGTTTTTTTTCCCCACTTACACAAACTTACAAGGCCTCTCGTGTTGCCAGTGTAAAATCTTTACACCAGACAAATTAATACAGCTTGTGAATGAAAAGCAAAACTCAGATATTACGTTTTGTACTCAATAAATCTCAGAAAATACATTTCAATCAAATCTAATTCAGCACCTGAAATCATTTTTGTTTTTCTTAATACAAATTCATGTTTTTTTTTTCTCATGCTCACAGAGGGTGTTGTGAGCTAAAATCCTAAGCAAAAAGTTGATTTTGGGTCATGAATATTGGAAACTTAGAATTTGTTCTTCAGTGCTCTTAATTAAGGACTTCTCAAATTCCCACGATGCTTATTTTGTTATGTGACTCACATATCAAAGCAGGTGTTCAAATCAGACTCCCATGAAGACTGATGGCAATTTAATCATATTTAATGTTTGATATAAATGTTTTCTCAATAGCAGTTGGTTTTTGGTTCAGAATAATATGCAATTGCACAATGAAACATGAGCACAAATTTTGAGCAAATCATTCATAAAATCCATTTTTATGTAAATTATGTGATACATTTTTGATATACACAGAAATTGTAATTTGTACACTGGCATTGAGCAAAAATGTCAAATATTTAGCACAAATTGTCACATTAAATTAAATATAAAAATGTACATAAAAATGGATTCATGTATAATTTGCAGAGACATTTGTTCTGCTTGTGTTTAATGAATAAGGCCTAGTCAATTTACTAACTTTCAGTGTAATATGCATTACATTCGTGCATAGTGTTCTTAGTAGCGGTCAGTGAAATCAGCTGCTGGTGTAATTGGGTGTTGTCGTGGTGGTGGTTCTGTGTCAGTCCTCTTACTAGCTGGGGTTTGTGTCTTAATTTCCGGGCATGTTTACTCTCATTTCCCTCCTGAGGTGGTCTTTTGGGGATAGGTGGTTTATGAGGTAGGGAGGTGTCATAAAGACTGGGACTCGTCAGCCAAGAGGACTGCAGGCACAATCCCGTTCCTGACTCCAAGATGTGATTCCACCTCTATTTTGTCATGGAAATGTTCTTCAATTTTGTATTTGAAAATGGTGCTATTAATAGTGCAGTAGTTTGAATGTTGACTTTTCCCATGAGTGTCATATTTTCCATTTCAAATTGTTTCTTTTTCTTCTCTCTTTTTGGTCAAATAAATGGATTGGAAACTGTCAGTGGTTTAGGCAATGCAACCGTTTCTTAACAGGTTTTGTAAACTCAGTTATATTTAGTAGTAATTAGAGACGTTTCATTGATAATGCCTTTCAAATGTTGCCAACAGAGATGTGTACTGTAGTTATTGCTTAGAACTCCATATTTATTTTGACTGGTTTGACAAACTACTGTAAAAAATATCTTTGGTTTACATTTACAAACACAGTGAGTAATATAACAGAAATGATGTTTATGTTGACTTTAAGGTTTCATATGTTATAGCAAATTTCAAACATTTTTTCATGCATTTTTTTTTTCATTATGTATGTTTTACACTAGAACGGTGCTTTATAACTTTTTCCTTTTTTGATTTTCTTTTTAATCGTTCATGTAGGTATATTCAATTATTTCGATAATTAAAACAATATTTAATTTTGTACATTTTGAAATGGTGCTGTATCTTGAGAAAAGATGATTTTTTTTTTACATTATGATTCCATTGTATTTGATTTGTCTAAACTGTGAAATGTATGTACAAATTATTCTTTAAATGGTGAACATATTAAAAGAATAACAGGTAAAATATTTTTGCTCTGTGGAATGAAACTGAAAACCTAAGATAGACTTTTATCAATCACAAGCTGTATTCAAAGAAAATACCATATGAATGTTTATACCGAGGTAAAGCTTTTACATGTGTTGTGTTTTGATACTAACCTGCATGCTTTGATTTCATCTGAGTGCTGTTTCCTCCACTCTTTTAATTACACAGACAGTGTGCTTAACTTACACTCATTTTAAAATGTCTTCTAAATGTGCATTGATTTTTTTCAGTAGGAAAACTCAATGCCCTCTTTGATTCTCAATGGGGCAAACTATTGCTTGCCATTTTACAGCAACTGTTCTTCATGAACTTTTCCACCATTTACTATAATCTCACATGACAGGTGCTGTAAATCAATGATACTGGAGCATAATGGTGCAATTGGGAAGAACTTCATTTGCCTTACTAAAAAGCCAATGAGAAGCTTCCTTGTACAAATAAGCTTTATGTGTTGTATATCTCAGTCAAAAGTCCAGGGATAAAAGGTAAAAAGGAATCATATCTGTGTCATATCCTATTTGAGGCTTTTTTTTTTTTTTTTTAAGTTTTGAAACGTGATTTAAAATTTGACTCGTACTGATGTAATTAGTACATGAATGATATCAACCATTTTGAGAGACGTTTGTAAAGCTACCTGTTAAAACATGATTTATTTTCATGGAAATATAAATATAAGCTTGCCTAAACTTATTTAGAGATAATTTGGTCCCCACCTATTAAAGTATTGCAACAAAAGAAATACAAGTTGTTGCGCACACATTCTGGAGCTCAAAAGTCCTGAAGTCTCTAAGTTGAGTGGCATATGCTTTAAATCACATTGAAATGCTTGGAGGCACCAGTGCGCCACTCTCACAGACCCTTCTGGAGACTCACTTGACAGTATCTGCCTGTCCATCATTCACAGAGGCTTCTCAGTCACAGATGTTTTACACAGCCTATGAGATGTTTGAAGGACATAGAAAGCGTAAGTCTACATGGTTCTCTTCCTCCAGGCCTGGAAGGACCTGTTTCTTTCATGCATGCAACCTTCATGTCCTGCATGCTTTTACCATTTCAAGTAGTGCCAAGTACAACCAAACTACGAGCACGGTGCTCATATTACAAAAAATAGCTTAATGACCACCAGAGTTTTATACATATTTATTCTTTTAATGTTAATCCTGTTTATGACCACATTTTGCTCACATATTGTACACAAGTTGTTGAGTTGTACGCAGAAGCATTACTTGATCTGGCTAAGCTTTCATGGCTCATATGGGTCCATTGAAACAGTGAAGCTTCATGCATGCACACATGGGGGCTTCTCTCTGTTGCTAAAGTGTGTCTTGTATTAGAAATTTGTCTATAACAATTTTTTTGGGTACTCAAGACCAGTTCAGTATGAGATTGGTAAGGTTAATTCTTTTTACATGTTGTTCTTCAAGGTGCATTTTGCTATATGTGGAAAAACCACCAAACATCACACTTGTTACCTAACATAGAGGGGTCCCCAACACATTTCATCAGCCCAGTATCATGATTTTGATATTCAAGACTATGTTGAGGTATATCATATATTAAATAACATCCATTATTCTTCAAAGATCATTCTGTGCCACATTTATAATGGTCATCACTCATGCGTACGTGTCCAGTGCACTGAACTAGGCTCTCTTGAATTTTATAGACGCTGTTTAAAAGATGGTTTTACTTTAGTATGAATTTGCTTGATTTATGGAGATTGAAGAATGGGTAGATAAATAGATGATTAGGTAGACAGGATATATGAGAAAATGGGTGAGTAGACAGATTGGTAGGGAAATGGTAGATAGGTAAGTGGGTAGATGGATAGAGTAGGTGAGTAGATAAATGGATAGATGGGTTTATGTATAGGAATGTAGATAAGTTGATGAATAGGTGACAAAGGGTGTGGATAGTTGAGGGGGTGCACAGATGTATAGACAGATGGGTAGGGTAGGAAGGTAAATGGATTAATGAGTAGATTGACAGGGTTGGGTAGATTAATTGAAAAATAGATGGGTGGATAGATGAGGTGAAAGTTTGGAGGGCTAGACAGCTAGATGGTTGGGTGTATTGATGTGGAGATGTATAGACAAAAGGGTGGGTAGATAACATGAGTAGACAGATAAGATTGGGTAATTACATAGATGGTTAGGCAGATGGATAAGGTGGAGTGGGTAGATAGATGGTATATACAGAGATGTGTGGGTAGATGGATAAATGAGTAGACTGCCAGGAATGGGTAGTTAGATGAGTTGAAGAGGGGTGAGTAGACAGTTATGTGGTTGGGTTGATAGATGGTTACATGGTTGGGTGTATAGACACAGAAATGGAGATGTAGACAGCTAGATGGTTGGGTGGATGGATAGATGTGTAGACAGTTAGATGGGTAGGTAGGTAGATCTCAAAATGCATGCAAAAAAGTACTTTTGTGAGTTATGGACCAAAATAAGAACTCTATTTGTGACCCCATCATGGAAAAAGTAATGCTCTAAATGCCAAGGCAGCTAAATGAGCACTGTTCAGTCACTGAGATACAGATCAGATCTTAATACAGAGCTTACACAGACCAGTAGTCCGCCCTAGTTGGTGAAAGAAAGCTTTCTTTTGCTCTGTTGCCCTGGAATCCCTATAGATCGAGGGCTCGGCGTCCAGCCCAGTTGGCACAGACAGCAGTGAGGGCCTCGCCCTGCCAAGCCCCATCTGCCACTTCTCATCTCCTCAAGCTGGCTGCCAAGAGACATGATTTGACCATCAGCTCTGGCAGCCAGACACACGCTGCATACGCTGTCACACCACTATCACTTCATAAACGCTCTCACAAACAGACCTTTCCCAAATGTAGAACTCTTCTCTCTCTTCAGAGTTTTCCGTCCATTTGCCTTTTTGTATTTTTAGTGCTTATAATGGAGAACACATAGCAAGATAAATGTGAAAAAACATGATCAATTAATTGGCATGACATTTAGACCATGAATGAGAAATTCATTTCACTGAAAATGTTCTTGACCTCTTCTGTCATCGAGAGAGGGTAAGGTCTGTTCTGAATAGGCATTATCTGTAATGACTGGTACTTCAGTTTGAAGTGCTCTACTCCTGTCTGTGATTAACTGGTTTCTACCTCACTGTAGCTACTGAAGGGGCCCAGCCGGTGGCCACAGTAAATCCACCTGTGCTGACAATCCAACAGGGCCAGCGGGCAGAGTTCCGCTGCACAGTGACCGGCAACCCCACCCCTGCTGTGGAATGGATAGGTGGGCCAATCTACATTTGAGAATATAAATTTGTATAATAATTTGTGGTTATGTCAAGTAGGACGTGTGATCTTACAGTATGTTGGCCCTAGAGCAACATTCCTGCAAAAGAAGACCCTTATGAAAAGGAGGTAGACTTCCCTAGTGATAATATACTAAAACATATTTGAAATATGTTTATTTCAAGCTAATTATACTACAAATACATTTACGTATTTATGTACTTAATAAAAATACCCTGCACTTGTACTTTTGATATACTAAACTGGTATTCTTGAAGTCTGCTAAATTAGAACAACTAATTTTGTACTTAATGCACTTTAATTGTGCGGAAGTCCAACTAAAGATATACTGAAGTATATTTGATTGCGCTAAAGTGGAACTATTGTAAGTATACTTTAGGTACACTTTAAATATCTTGCATTTAAAGAGTGATATTATTCAAAGATCATACGATCCTCATCAGTAGTGACATTAAAACAGATTTTAGGCTTAATGTTAAGAAATGTGCATTGTGCACAAGTAGTACTCCAAATGAGGTTTAATTATAAATTTTATATCAGAAGTGATATGTCAGTAAACATGTTAATAGATTTGAACTATACATAGTATGAAATAAATGTATTTTAAATATATTACTTTTTTTTACTAGGGTTCAGCATACTTATGGAAATAGTATACTTGAAAAGAATATACTTAAGTGCATATTGAATGCAGTGTTTTCAGACACTTAGATGCAGTTAAATGAAAAGGTTTATTGTGTAATATTAAATGCAATTTGATGAACTTTTTTGGCCCACTTACTGTTAGTAGGACTTAGGTATATCTTTATATGTAATTTCATAATTCCATTTAAGTATGGTTAAAGTGTGTTAAGTTGTAATGAAATTGCAATTTGGTACATTTAAAATATATTAACTTTTTTCATTTAATATTGAATAACACGACAGTTAAAATTAGAAATTAAATACTGTACATGTGCTTCATTATGTTAGTCAACACAACAGAATAAGTGTACTTCTTTAAAGCACAATAAAAGTTTCTTAAAAAGTAAAATCTTTAATTTGACATTATTACAAAGTGCCCCTAATTGTACTTAAATGTGTTAAGAAACATGAAAGTGTACTTTAAATACACTTAAATGACCTTTTATTTGACATATCTGTGACTTTTAAGATTTGAAGTACACTACAAGAGCTCACTGAATACAATTAAGCACACTTATTTTTCACAAGGGGGCACGAAGCCTAACCCATTTTTGTTTCCTTAGCACAATCCTCAAATTCTGGTTGGTAGAAAAGAATGTTGTTGCTGGACCAACAAGGGTGTGGACTGAATAACATGTCGTACCTTGAAATTATAGAAAGCATTGTTTATTGATGAAGATATATTGAGTTTTCAATCTGGTCGTGTGGTTAGGTTTTCCCACATAACATCGACTATCCCTTCCTGACCCTGGAATTTTGTCTTATGGTGTTTGTCAGGAGGTCCCGGGAAACGAATCAGTTCAAAAGCTGTCATTCGTAATGGGCTGCTGACCATCCCATCTGTGGATCGCTCGGATGAGGGCGAGTACATCTGCAAGGCTCTGAACACACATGGCGAGCACACAGCCCGAGGAGTTCTCCATGTTCAAAGTACATGTCCGACAACAGATTTACAGTGTAACAAGCTCATGAAGCTGACAAGTGAGTTCTCCTTTACTTTTTAACTGATGTTTCAGGTACAAGTCAACCTCATGGTCTGCCCCACGTACAAGTGAGCCCTCCGCGGGTGGAAATTCACGAGGGTGAGACTTTACGGTTGTACTGCAGGGCCGTTGGCAGTCCCACTCCTGCCCTCACATGGAAGAAGAGAGGTGGTTCACTGCCGCCACAGGTGAGAAACCAATTTCTCTTTTTGTCATTCATCCTGTTACTCAATCAGGGTTGTGTCATTGGTCATATTTTGCCTTGTTTTTGCCTCCTTTGAGTTTTTCTTTCTGTTTCATCCTGTGTCTTGGTGTTTGTTCAGGCAATTCCTTCTCACGGTTTCCATCAGTTTAAAAGCAACAGTCTCGATGTGTTACAGAGACGTATTGAGGAGCTACAGGTCTGTCCATCTGTCTGATGTCTGTCTCACGCGTCCCATCCCACCTGTCTAGCTTCACTCACCCTCACCAAAATCTATGTGAACTAAATGCATGAGTCATTTAATCATTCACGTGACATCCATTAGATTTTTAGCCAAATAAAGCATTGTATATTACTTATGAGAGTACAAACAATATTTAGTATGTCCAGTTCAAGTTTGCATCGGTAAACAGGTGTCCTGGTTTTAGTTATCAAAGAGTATATACAGTGTGGTGCAAAAGTCTGTTCACCCAAAAATATTTTATTTTCTGAAAATTTACTCACCCTCAGCACTTCTAGGGGGCGGTCATGGCCTAATGGATAGAGAGTTGGATTTGTAACCCGAAGGTCGTGGGTTCGAGTCTCAGGTCCGGCAGGGATTGTAGGTGGGGGGAGTGAATAACCAGCACTCTCTCCACCCTCAATACCATGACTGAGGTGAGACCCTTGAGCAAGGCACCGAACCCCCAACTGCTCCCCGGGCGCCGCAGCATTGGCTGCCCACTGCTCCGGGTGTATGTTCACTACTGTGTGTGTGCACTTGGATGGGTTAAATGCAGAGGACAAATTCCGAGTATGGGTCACCATACTTGGCCACACACCACTTCCCTTTCCCTTTCCCCCTTTCCCCTTCTGAGATGTAGATGAGTTTGTTTCTTTATCAGAACAGATTTGGAGAAATTTAGCATTGCATAACTTGTTTACCAATGGACCCTCTGCAGTGAATGCCTTCAGAATGAGAGTCCAAACAGTTGATAAAAGCTTACAAGTAATGTAAGTAATCCACAAGTTGCATGTTTGTGATTAATCCATCAAGACATTTTTGACTTGAAACCATTGCTTCCACCTAAAATATGAGACCTCTATCCATAATATTGCTTTCTTTAGTGAAAAAGTTGGAGTGAAATATGCACAGATCAAGCACCGATTACAAGCGAAAACAGTTCTAATATTTTGATGTGAGAGAGACAGGAGGGGATAGACTTTTTAACTAAAGGAAGCATTGTTATGGTTTATAGACAAGTGATATAATGCTAAATTTCAACAAATCTGTTCCTATATAAAAAAAAATAACTGGATGGCCTGAGGGTGAGTAAATTTTCAGCAAATTTTCATTTTTGGGTGAACTATTCCTTTAAAGCAAAGGCTATACAAACCAAATACTGAAATTCATTTGCATTTTACAATTGAACTTTGGACTAAAATGGTTATGCTGATATAAATGTATTTAAATTAGAAAAATGGCCAAAAAAAAAGCCAAACAGAAGCAGTGGACCCATTTCTTTTGAACCCCACTGTACATGTTTTTGCACTGTTAGATTTGGGTTATTCGAGATATGAGACATGGATGACCCGTCCCATGCCGCTGGAGGGCTTTGGTGTCTTGCGTACCTTGTGTCTTTTTGGACTGGTTTGTTCTGCCTGAGAGCATCGCTGCATTGTGTCAGCTTTTCCCAGGGTGTGCTCTGGTCTGCCGTGCGGCCATGCAGAAATTCTGTGTGCTCTAGCAAACGGGCCGCTTTGAAAATTTGTGAATGGTTTCAGACACTCATTCAACCAAGCCTGCCCCATCCCGGCTCTACTGCCACCACGCTTCACTAGATCAGAGTTAAGCAGCTTTACTCCTGGATAAAAAATATCACCCCCTTCTGAATACAGTCGTGTTTTCTTTTGCAGAGAGTACACTACAGATGTAACTTACAGTTTTAGAGTTTCTTTGTATATGTGTTGAAAAATTGACATCATAATTGTGCTAATCGCATTCATGAATCTCCATCATCTGTTTACATTTGAAGGTTGATTTACAGGCCTGGATGTCTCTAGATGTAAGATTTAGATGTTTTGTTGTGTAGCCACTAGCTGCTTTAACTGTCCACTGTCACTGTATGTCTCGTTGTGTGAAATAATCACTGTCACCAATGCCATTAACCGATTACAGGTAATTGCAGGTTAATCATCTGCTAATATAGACCTGTAGCACCATAATTGTAACACCAATGATTAATAACAATGTGTTATGAGGCATAAGAAATTACACTGTGTCTTAACCAGACACAACACAAAAAGTCTCAAGTCTAAAAGTGTACCTGTATGTCGTAAGCCACTGCAAACATTGCCTTCACATTTTTGCTCCTCATTTATATTAATCATCAAACGAGGAGGATATTCCAAACTGGATAAATCTGACCCTGAAGGCCATTTCGTAGTGAGAACCATATTGAAGGATTTTTTCAAACCTTAGGGTTCAAAACTGGCCCCTTCAAAGGGCCCTTCGGAATGAAGGATTTCAAAGGGTACAACTAATTGAGGCTTCACTCCCATTATGCATTGTCTAGGTTGAATTTGTTAAACCTAATTTGTTAGGCAAGATGACAGAGAAGTGAGTTCCAAGGAACAGTTTTTGGTCCCCTACACCCTTCTTCTCTTCAAAGCATTCACTCTGGAGGCTCAACCCTACTTAGGAATTACGGCATAGGTACGAGCACTTCACAAGTGTAGAATTGGATATTATCCAGCATTTTGCAACACAAAATTGCAGTAATAAAGTAATTTTCTGTGAATTTGTATGACTTCTGATTCATTATCCACTATGGGTAAATGGCTAGGACAATTATAAAGTTGAGTATATAGTAGATATGACAATTTCTGTCATATCGCTCTAAAAAAACAAACAAAAAAAAAACAAATATTCAGAATTATTGCTGAAGTCATGAAAATATGAGGTATGTATTTTGCGCTCTTCAGCTGCAGTGTATTGTGAGAAAGTGAGAGAATTGTTCTGATTGGCTGTGTTTATGAACAATTTCGTTGCGTCACATCACACTAGTCTTGGTTAGGACACGGTGATAGCCTCATAACAAAAATCACTTCATAAATGACTAAAATGCTAAACAGTTTTTACTTCATTTATTTGCAGGTATTACTGTATATTAATGTATTTAAACTGTTTTATTTAATGTAAGTCTTGTCAAGGCAAGGTAAGCTTTGAGTATTAAATTGTCTTCTATTGTTAATGCTGTTATCTTTATTCTGCTTCTATGGACCAAACTCACTTGATGTTCACAAAAAGTCAAACCAATTTATTTATTAACCACTTTTTACAATGTACATTATTTCAAAGCAGATTTACAGAAAATAATTGCAGCAATAGTGTCTTAGATTCCATATAAAATAACTAAAAATGTACCTCAAATATCCATATATCCATGTCCTCCTCAGGCCCGCATGGAGCGCACTGACATCGGCACTCTCCTCGTACCCAATATCAGATCGTCTGATGCGGGCACATATCTCTGTGTTGGAACCAACACTGTTGGTTCCTCAGAAGCTCATATTGAGGTCTTAGTCAAAAGAGGTGAGGCAAGTCCTTTCATTTTAGACTAGTATTTTTAGGGTATTATTGTAATACTGTTCTGTCACTGTGATCAGGAGAAATCATCCCCTCTGGCGTAACCATCCAGCCCTCGATTGCTTCTGTAATGGAGGGAGAGAGTTTAGATCTCAATTGCATTGTTCCAGGAATCTCTCCAGCATCTGTCAAATGGAGCAGGGCAGGCGGCCTGCTGTCATCCAATCATCAGGTTTTATCTCAGTCCATTATGAAGCATATTTGATTTATGTGAAGTATGTATGACAGATCTTTGAGCCGAGTGTTAAATATATGAACCATATGTGTGCTTGCATGTGTATTTGACTCAAGGTTTTGGGAACTCAGCTGCGGATCCTGCAGGCCTCTGCAGATGACACTGGAGAATATATCTGTCAGGTGGAGGACGGCCCATTCCCCCATCAGGCTTCTGTATCGGTGTCTGTTATGTCTAGCTCCTCCCGTAAGTCGCCTAGATTGATGAGAAACAGGAAAGTATCAATGACCATAAAGTTCACCTTGCAGATCATTAACCAAACATGCTATTATGTAGGCAGAGGCTGTTACATAATGTTGTCTAATGTCATCTATCTGCATATTTTGGTTTTTCATGAATTATTTTCCAAGCCCTTCATCTCTTGCTATGTCCCAAGAATCCATTTGATGATTTTGATATTTGATTATATTTTTTTTTCCAAAATGATTTTGTCACTTTATGTCATTTTATCCCATTTATACAGCTCTTTTCTGTTGCTTTAATTGTTTCTAGGAGTGTTTTCTTTACATTCTATGTTTTTAGTTTTTCTTTCATCTTAAGCATTATTGAGGGGGGCATTAGGAGTTTTTGGAAAACCAATTCAGAAACAGTTATTGGTGTTATTCCATTTGGTGAACACCATTTTTGCTTTATTTTTTCTAAACATCAATGTCTGTAAAAATAAATTTGCATGGCTTCTCAGTGATAAAACTCATGGGATCTGATGACAATTTATATATAGTGGAGCAAGTTTTATGATGCTACAAACCCAGAAATGTGCTGCTCATGTGGTCAGCGACATTTTTATTTAAGTCTTATTTATTAATAGACAAAAAAAATGACATGCATTGGTTTATTTTGCATTTTATCTCTCCATGTGGAAGATGTCATTTTAAAAATGTGCAGAAATAAGTTAATGCAACCTCTTATTTATGTAAGATAACATTTGACCTGGCTGCTTGGTCGTCTAGAAAAAATATTAATCCTGCAAGCCCCAGTTCATATTAATGTATTGTATATTTTTAAAATACCACCACACAACCTTACTGTTTTTCAAAAAACAGTAGGTAAATGGAGTATTTTCACGCGGGTGGTGGGAGAAAAACACATTCTGGATTCAGAAAGCAATAAAATCACAGACTAGCTTCTGGAAATGTTAAAATTTCCTTACATGATCATGAGGAAAAACAATGAATAGGGCCAAAAAAGACTAAAAATGACTGAGATAGCAAATACAGAACTAATATGACAAGAAGAGGTCACTACCATATCTACAAAAGAACTAAACCCATAACTAGATCAAAAATCAGAAGACTTCACTACATAGGGAGATTTTTCCACCACATTTTAAATGTGTGGAATATTTTTGGCACTTTTAGCCCAAGTCCTGTTTAATGTGTTTGCTCAGCATGTGCCCACTGTCTTTTGTGGTCTGATTTTGGAGTAGGTCTCCAGAGCCCCATTATCTCCATTGAGCCACATAGTGCAGCAGTGAAGCAGGGCGAGTCAGCGAGCTTCAGGTGCAGGGTCCACAGCGGAGCCAAGCCAGTGCGCTTGGAGTGGAAACCCACCAACAACCTGCCTCTGCCAGGTACACTGCTGCAATTTACTTTCATGTCAGTGTAATTAATATGATGCCTGAATATAAATGATTTTACTTTGTTTTTTCTTTTGTTCTGTAGATAACGTTAAGATTGGTCCTGACAATTCAGTCATGACTATTACCAATGCCCAAGCCAAAAACCAGGGCACCTATCGCTGTGTGGCAAGCAACCTGTTCGGAATGACCCACAGCATTGCTTCACTCATTGTGAGAGGTACAGTTAACCAGTTCAGAAACAATCAACCCTGTTGAAAAAATGCTAATTAGGTATGTTTTGAAGCATGGCTGCTGGTTTAAGATGGTCATGTGCTGGTCCTAAGCTGGTTCTGAGCAGGAGCTAGTTGCTTAGGACCAGCACATGACCAGCTAAGGACCAGCTCAAACCAGCTCAAGCCAGCAGCCATGCTTCAAAACATACCTAACCAGCATATGCTGTTTGTTTCAACAGGGATTAATACTGTGCACACCAATTTTTATGTTCAGATACTTTTGTTGCTCCATCTTAGAAGCCTATTCTTATATTTTGTCTGATTTTATTCTTAGAATCTCCTAAGGCTGTAGTAACCCCTGCAGGACCGGTGCGAATCAGGGTCGGCGATCCCATCAATCTCGAATGCCAGGCCGCTGGAGAGCCAAGACCCTCTGTCAGATGGCACAGACTAGACAACAACCGCAAGACGATGCTGAGCAGCCCCGTGCCTGCTGATTCCAGTGCTATCATGCAGGTTACGGGCTATTTGTAGTCAAGCCATTGTTGATTTCGCAGTTGTTTGCCTCTATATATTAATCAAAGTGTGTTTTATTGCGTTTTATTTAGATCTTAGTTGCACGGCCGGAAGACAGTGGCACATATGTGTGCACTGCACAGAACAACCAGGGCACAACTGAAACTCGAGTAGAGGTGTTTGTTGAAGGAGGGCCTCAGGTGCCCACTGTTCCCCGTGCCAGCGTACGTGAGCCTATGATAGTTGTGGTAGAGGGATCAACCGCAACACTTCATTGTGATGCCCATGGTAGGTGCAACTGTAAACAGCGGTTAAAAGTTCTGACTGTTAAAAAAAACAATGGGTGCAAATATAAGCAGACATGTTAAATATATATCTATATTTAAGAGTGTGCCTTAAAGGTCTTTTATCTTACCTAAAGGATTCCCAAAGCCCACCATCACATGGTCTAAAGAACGGTCTTCTCTGCCTTGGAGACACAAGATTGTTGACAACAGCCTGGTCTTACCTAATGTGGGCCGTCAGGACTCTGGTCAATATGTCTGCAATGCCACCAACCACATGGGCACCAGTGAAGTCACCATCATGCTGGAAGTAGACAGTGAGCTTAACTTATTCTTTGAAATGATTGTTTTTACTCCTTGTCTATCTGATGCATGTTCATTTTACACATCAATAATTGTTTTCTATATTTTTACTTTGTTCTCCAGGAAAAATGTCCCCAAAACCAAAAAATGTACTTGAAGCTAAATTGTTTACAATATTATGACTTATAATTTGAAAAACATTTATGTCAATCATGTCTAACATCTCCATACTTATTACAAGATTGTTATACATGCATACATTGCAAAAATCATATTCAGTATTTTTAGTGTTTATTTTTTTCTGTTAGTATTTTTGTTTGACAGAAAACAAATCTAAATAACATTAAAACATGTTAAATGTTCAAAATGTCATTAGATACTCAGTTTTCATAAGATATTAATGCATTTTAGATCGTTTATATTGAATTAATTTATATTGTAATTTATATTCTAGAAATGTTCATGTCCATTGCAAAAATGATTTTGTTATTCAGTATTTTTGTCATGTTTACCAGGAAAAAATCTAGTAATTTCAGCATTTCATAAGCATTTCTTACTCCATTGTTGCACTTTTTCTTGTTTTAAGCATAAACCTCACAGAATTAATTTATATTGTAATTTATATTCTAGAAATGTTCATGTCCATTGCAAAAATGATTTTGTTATTCAGTATTTTTGTCATGTTTACCAGGAAATGTTTACCAGGTTTACCTTTTTTCAAGTTAATTTATTTTGTTTTAGTCTAAATATGTTTAAGTGGAATACACAACAAAAATAATAATTTTTTTTTTTTTTTTTTAACATTTTATGTTTTTCTGTCTAAATTCCTCCAAGAAGTGTGAAGCATATTTTCCTGTTGTTGTAAAGCTCTCTAACATGAGCCTGTGGTAATTATCTAACATCCTCTAACTGACATTTCTTTGGTTGGAGCAGCCCCACCCTATGCCACTTCCTTCCCCGATGACGTGTCCGTGCGTGTGGGTGAAGTAATCCGACTGCAGTGCCTGGCCCATGGCACCCCGCCCCTGCGTTTTGAGTGGACTAAGGTCAATGGCAGCTTGCCTCCTACTGCTCATCAGCAAGGAGGAGATCTCCAGATCAACCTGGCCAAGGAGAGCGATGCTGGGACATACAAGTGTGTGGCCAGCAACAAGGTTGGCAAGAGTGAAGCACTGGCCAGAGTCTCTGTCCGATGTGAGTAATGACATTTCAGTATCATGCATTCTTTCAAACTCACAAAGTGATCATCAGATGAATTCTAGCTAACATTCAGTTTGACCTCTGACCTCTGTGTCCTGCAGCACCCCTGTCAGTGAAAGTGTCCCCACAGGTGGAAGTGAAGGCTCTGGGCAGCGCTGTGGAGTTTACCTGTGCTGCTAAAGGAGGGTCTCACATTGAGATTGAGTGGCTGAAGGAGGGAGGAGTTCTTCCGCCAAATCATCACATTAAAGATGGAGTGCTCAGGTGAGTCACATCTAATATCAGCATTGACTATCAAACAATGAATATCAAAATTAAGCAAAATGTATCCGATTAAAAAAAAAAAACAGAATGGGTAACAAGGTTTCAGATCTATCATAAATTGGGATATGATTCAGGAGGGGCTGACTAATTCGCCACCAAATGTTGGTTTGTGTTAATTAATACACTTACGCTATTGTTCAAAAGATTTTGTAATGTTTTTGAAAGAAGTCTCTTGTGCTCACCAAGACTGCATTCAAAAATAGAGTAAAAAGAGTAATATTGTGAAATAAAATTACAATTTAAAATAACAAATTTCACATATTTCAAAATGCAGTTTATTCCTGTGATGGAAAAGCACCAATTATTCCAGTCTTCAGTGTCACATGATCCTTCAGAAATTATAATACTCTGATTTGATTCTCAATAAACATTTCTTATTGTTATCAATGTTGAAAACAGTTGTGATACTTAATATGTTTGTGGAAACTGTGATACATTTTTCAAGATTCTTTGATGAATAAAAAGTTCACAAGAACAGCATTTATTTCAAAATAGAATTTTGTTAGTAGCAATCAAAAATTCTTTACTGTTACCTTTCGATCAATTAATATGTCGTTGCTAAATTAAAAGTATTAATTTCTGTTAAAAACTGTAGTGTATTTTTCCCATAACTTGAATGAAAAATATTTTTGATCATTTTTCTTCCACAAACTTACAGTAATGGAATTTAATTGAATGGTCAAGATTGCTGTTAACACTACAAATAGTGTAAAACACTACAAATAGTGTAAAACGTGAGAAAATAATGCTAATTTTAAGGAATATCATTTTTTATATATTTGTTATTTTTGTAATGTCAGTTTTTTAACAGGGTAGTGCACAAAATTATTTCTTTAATAATTAAAATAAGTAGAAAAATGTTACTACAGTAAATTGTTTATGAATTGTATATCAGTTGAGCTGATTATAACAGAATTATGACACTGTTGAATGATTTTGTGTGCAGTATTTGATGTGTTTATCTGTTTCCCTTACTTTGTTCATTTTATGTTAAATAATATTTTCTCTGAGATATGTAATATTTTTTGCAGTAGAATACATAATATTTGTGCCCTTAATGCTTTGAATTATGTTGTGTAATCTTTGTTGATATTTGTGCAGAATCGAGAACCTGGAGCAAAGCAATGAGGGAATCTACACCTGCAGAGCTACGAGTCTGTTTGGACAGGCTCAGGACAGTGGCAAACTCACCATTCAAGGTCCCTTATGATATCAAATTTGTTTCCAAATCTTGAGTTACTAAACTTGAAAACCAGTGACTTAGTGCTCTTTGTCTTCACAGCTCTACCCAAAGTGATGATCAATGTGCGCACATCAGTACAGACGGTGATGGTGGGCAACTCGGTGGAGTTTGAGTGCCACGCGATCGGTGACCCTGAGCCCACGGTGCGCTGGAGTAAAGTGGGAGGCTCTCTTCCCGATCATGTGGAAATAAAGGGGAACATCCTGAGGATTGATCATGTAATCGAATCAGATTCAGGACAGTACCGCTGCACCGCCACTAATAATGTTGGCTCAGAGTATAACCAGGTGGTCCTTAATATCCAGTGTGAGTATCCAGGATGTTTATGATGCTTCTTTTGCCGTTGGGTTTTATTTGTATTATGTGCCACCTTAAAAATGGCAAGCTCATTGTATAGAGTCTCATATTGCAATGCATCAAATGCGCAGTAAAATACTTTGGATATAACTGACCTCTGATTCCTGAATCCAATGCACTTTGTAGCCTTGCCTCAGATTTCTGCACAGCCTGAGTCAAAGGAAGTAACAGCTGGCTCTGACGCGGTCTTGCCTTGCATTGCATCTGGATACCCAGTCCCAACCATCACATGGTCAAAGGTAACCTTTATATTTCATGGCTAAATTTGACCTAATTCAAAACACCAAAATCCTAGTATAGCATATATTTTTAGTGTTTAGAGTACTAAATATGATTCTGTTCTCTTCAAAAGGAGATTGTTAAGCCCATGTGTTCCTTCTTTCAGGTGGAGAATGAGTTGCCGCCTAAGTGCAGACAGGATGGACATGTCCTGACAGTCCCTGGTGTTACACACACAGATGCAGGAACGTATGTGTGCACGGCTGCTAATAAGCAAGGAAAAGTTGAGGCCTTCACCAGACTCGTTGTTCATGGTCTGTATGCAAGTCCATAAATTATGCAAGTCCGTTTTGTCTGTAGTTACATATTTTTTTCCAGTGTAGGTCTTTATTCACAATGCTGCTTGTCTGTAATTGTGGCTTTGTGATGAGAGCACAGATTTCATCTGGATGGTTAGACAAGTATAGTTCTGCTTAAACATCTACACAGGATCTGGTTAAATGTCATTAAGCAGATACTTTTATCCAAAGTGACTTATGAAATGCTGCTTTTTGGATGTCTTACAGTGGGGAGATTTGGTAACATCTAACAACTATTATGCTACCCCCACCGAGACATGTTTTTCATGAGCTATTTGTTCTTCTGAAGAGTTTCTGAGATCTACTTGTCTCTCTAACATTCATTCATTTTCATATGGTCTTCCAGAGAGAGTGATGCCCTATTTTACCCAGGAGCCACTCTCGTACCTCACACTCACCCCTATCCAAAAAGCCTACCATGCATTTAGCATCAAAATTACCTTCAGGCCGGACAATGTTGATGGTAAGGACCCTCAAAACTTCCAATTACTTCACTGCACCTAATCAGTTCTAAATATGCAGTTTTGACTTTGTTTGTAAGTTTGTCATTACTGGAAAAAAAAAGAATATTTATCATTTTGAAGTAGATAGTTCACCCAAAAATGAAAAAGAATCTTCTCACAGGTATTTTCTATAGCGATTGTTGCTCATTAAATGGAAATCACCTGTTTGAAGATTCTTTAATTGTTTGTTCCTCAGAAGAAAGCAAGCCATACAGGTGTGAGACATCATGAGTCAATTAATGATGACAGAATTTTTATTTTTAGCTACAAAAATATATTTGCAGTATTGCATGTACTATGTAGAGAGCACACTTTTTCTAAAATGTTCAGTCCTTGTACAATTTCTTTTATATGTTTATTTCCTGTATGTAAACTCAATTATTCTTTTTGTTCTTTGCCCTCCTTCACATCTATTTGGTATGAAGGGCTCATTTTGTATGCCGGTGAGTCTGCTTGCTTGCCTGAAAGTGCCAGAGAGCACATGCTGCAAGATCTTTTAATGCCATGCAGCAGCGAAGCTCAGCATCTCTCACTGGCCCCTTAGAAGGGCCCTTATGAACATATGCAGGCATAACTATATATTATGGTGTTCATCAAGGCACTTCTGCTTCTCATTGAGTTGGTTGCAGCATGATAATTGAATGTTATCGTGAACTGACTGAAGCTTTTACACCCTGTAGTGACAGTTACACAGTATGTGTGCAAAATTTTGTTTCTTTCTAAAAAAAAAAAAAAGCTAAATAATTTAAAAACCCTTAAAATTAAAATCAGTCATTTTAAAGAGAAGCTTTAAGATTTCTTTGCGTTTTTCTGTCAAAATAAAAGTTTGATGTTACAGCCATAAATATTAGTACTGCAATTTTAAAGTTTAATGTACAATAAAATTGTATTATTTTAAATACTTAAATACTCATTTTTTGATTTTACAGTGAAATATTACAATAGTAATATTTCTTATTTTATGTAGTATTTTTATACTTACTAATATTTTTTATTTAGTAATAATAATAATAATAATAATTAATTTATTAAAATATATTAATAAACTAAAATATTAATATTAAAATAATAACATATATTTAAAAATATATTATTATTATTATTATTATTATTATTATTATTTTATAGCCATCACAATATTTTGGCCAAATTGTGCAGCCCTACAAACAAGCACAGCAAACCAGGATTTTTTTTTAAAGTGCAATCACAGTTTTTTATCAGAAAAAAAAATGCTATTCATTTTTTCCCCCAAATCTTGCAGCCCTACCAATAAATTTATAATTACTATTACTGTAGTAATTACTTATCTGCTGATTACCCATATGGTAACAAGATGTTGTGCATCCTTACATGAAATAAAACTTTTCAACAAGCTTGGTTAGAGTGACTAATAACCCAAAGGGCATGTTCTGTACCAGTAGTTCTCAAAAAGTTTTTCTTCAGGATCTTATATTGTACATCAAGTGGTGATCCAACATATTTTTTGGGTCACAACCCATCAGTTGAGGGCAACTGGTCTGTACTACCCCATCTGATAGTCATTATGATGGACAACGGGAAGAGTCATGGCATGTGCCCCCATGCATGTGGCTTGCGTTGGCATTGTGAAACGCTGAACATGGCAGCAGATTTCCCTCAGCATGCTGCTTTACTTTCAGCTTAAATGAGAGAAAATGGCTTTGTGCACTGGCGAACCTTTTGGTTAACTAGGCTGAATGCTGGTACTGGACTTACTTTTCCCTTCATGTCCAGGTATGATTCTTTATAATGGACAAAAGAAGACCACCGGCACTGACTTCTTATCTTTTGGGTTGGTGGGTGGCCGTCCTGAATTCAGGTACATTAACCTTCAATATCAAAGCAATCTCAAGAATACAACATTTTGTGTCTGAAACTGGATTAAACTTTGGCTATTTGATGTGACGTTCCAAATGTGCATATTTTCCTTCCACAGGTTTGATGTGGGCTCTGGTATGGCAACTATTCGTTACCCTGCTCCCATTAAACTGGGTGAGTTTCACACAGTGAAGCTCTACAGGAATCAGACTCAGGGCTCTCTTGTTGTGGATGGAGAAGCTCCTATAAGTGGAACCTCACAGGTGCGTATTCCTCTCTCCGTAATATGCTGTTTTGTTTTGCTTTCTTATTAATAAACTGTGTTAAATGGTTGTATAGTGGCAGTTAAACAAATGTAGCATAACACGTTCTGTGTCCGAGCAGGGAAAATTCATGGGCCTGGATGTGAATGAGGACCTTTTTGTGGGCGGTTATCCAAACTACAGCATGCTTGCTAAAACTGCAGGCCTCAAAACAGGGTTTGTCGGTGAGAAAACTCTCATGTTATGTGAATTTTGTAGGAAAGTATCAGTTGTAGAATTGCTATCAGTTGCCTTCTTCCACTGAGTTTTGTGTTTTTTCAAGGCTGTATTAAGCAGCTGATTATCCAAGGTGATGAAGTCATTTTCAAGGACCTTGATAAAAGTTCCACTGGAGTTTCGAATTGTCCCACTTGCAAGGATCGCCCATGTCAGGTAATCGTCTACAAACAAAATTGTTCTTTGAATTAATATGCACAGTAATCCAGAAAAGTATGGGGACATTTATGTAAATCATATATGTGACCCTGGATCACAAAACCAATCTTAAGTAGCACAGGTATATTTGTAGCAATAGCTAAAAATACATTATATGGGTCAGAATTATCGATTTTTCTTTTATGCCAAAATTCATTAGGATATTAAGTAGAGATCATGTTACATAAAGATATTTTGTAAATGTCCTACCATAAATATATCAAAACTTCAATTTTGATTAGTAATATGCATTGCTAAGAACTTGCTAAGACAAATTTAAAGGCAATTTTCTCAGTATTTTGATTTTTTTGCACCCTCAGATTCCAGATTTTCAAATAGTTGTATCTCAGCCAAATATTGTCCTGTCCTAACAAACCATACATCAATGGAAAGCTTATTTGTTCAGCTTTCAGATGTTGTATAAATCTCAGTTTCAAAAAATTGACCCTTATGACTGGTTTTGTGGTCCAGGGTCGCATATATGAATTTCATTGCTTACAAAAAAAAGTATCAAATTAAATAGCATCTAGTATTTAGACTAATGTCATTTTCTTGCCACTTTTAACCATCCACAGTAAATTTAAGTGGACCAATAGTCTTTTTTTTGTCTCAAATACTTTGTGTCTCTAACTTTTTGGGACCAGTGTAAGCATTTTTTTTGTGTCTGGCCTGTGTAAATCGATTAGCTAAAGTAACGTGTGTGTTTCAGAATGGTGGCGTATGTGAAGACTCTGCCGCCAGTCTCTATAAATGCAGTTGCCCAGGAGGATTCACAGGAAGCAACTGTCAGCATCACTCTTCTCTGCACTGTCACACAGGTCAGCATTTGTAAAATCACGATCAGGATTTGTAAACAACGTGCTCGATAGACGTCTGTGTTCATAATTCTTTTTACCCATGACTGCAACAGAGGCCTGTGGACCAGATGCCACCTGTATTAATCGACCCAGTGGTTTGGGCTACGACTGCCGCTGTCACTTGGGCAAGTCTGGAAACAAGTGCATGGATGGTAAAGCTCAATATCCAATCACGTTTTAAATTTTCTAAGCTCTTTAAGGTCAACTGTGGTTCTCACTATTCCTCTTCATGGCAATCCCAGGTACTCTGGTGACGACTCCATCGTTTGATGGAGACGAGTCTTATATTGCATATCCTCCTCTTACTAATATTCATAACGACCTGCGGATTGAGATGGAGTTCAAGCCCATGGATTCAGATGGGCTGATGTTCTTCAGCGGTGGCAAAAAGATGAAAGTGGAGGACTTTGTGACATTATCCATGGTGGATGGACATGTTGAGTTCAGATATGAACTTGGTACAGGTGAGAGATCTGACGATCAAATCATGATGTATTCTTTGCAAATTTATTTGTTTATTTATTTATTTATTTATTTATGTCATGATCATTGAAAGGAAGCAGTGTTATTTCAGTATTGTTGATATACGATTATAGTTTTTGTTATTTTATTTGTTTTTTTATATTTTCTTTTTTTTAATTTTAGTTAAAGTTTTAGCTAAAGTTTTGTTGTGTTTTTGTCATGTTTATAAATGTTTTAATGTCTAAATAGTTTTCTTTTTTTTAGTACTTTGACAGACTAAACAAAATGTAGCTATAATAAAATTAAAATGTTTAAGGTTTATTTAATATTTTATTCCATTTTTTTATTTCATTTTATTTCAAGTAATGAAAATGTTTATTTTATTATTTTTTTAGCGATAAAAATTTAAAAAACAACTAAACTAAATGGTTTAAATGTAGAAAAATATAATTTAACACAGATATCGATATATAAAATATATAATATCATAATATAAATATATCATATATCATCATATAAATATAAAAGTACTTTTAAAAAGAACTTTTTTAAATTGTACGGTACAATTCTGTCAAAAAACAAAACAAAACAAAACACAGATTTGTGCCTCTAAAAGGTCTTGACTTTAAAAAAAAAAAAAAAGTAATTTGACACTAAAGTGAAAAGTACCTTCTCACCTGAGTGCAATGTAACCTTACAGATGATGAAACACAGAAACGGAATATAGTGGCTTGTTCCTGTCCTGTCCATGCTAAATATACATTTTTTCCCATGCTCTCAGGTCAAGCAGTTCTGCGCAGTCAGGATCCCGTGTCTCTGGGTCAGTGGCATCGCGTGGTGGCAGAGCGGCTCAATAAAGACGGCTCCTTGAAGGTGGACCATGCACGAGAGATCACAAGATCCTCTCCAGGCAAGGCCCAGGGCCTTAATATCCACACACCCATGTATCTGGGAGGAGTGCCCAGCATGGACATCTTGCCCAAACCTGCGAATGTTAGCATGCTGTTTGATGGATGCATAGGAGAGGTGAGAATGGCCTTCACACTAAGTGTTATATCCATTAGAGCCCACAGTCATGTTTTGATATAAAGTTGTTTTCTATTGGCTTTGTTTTTCTTTACAGGTCTTCATCAATGGAAAGAAGTTGGATCTATCATACAGCTTCACTGAAAGCAGAGCCATCAGCCAGTGTAAAGATGGTAGCCCATGTGACCGCAGGCCTTGTCTGCATGGAGGCACCTGTATGGCCAGTGCTGAGTACGAATACCAGTGCCTCTGCACTGAAGGATACGAGGGTAAGTCACTTGTGTTTAAAATTGGTATTGATATTAATCATGGCAGTACTTGATACTGGAAAGAAATGGGTTCACTCATGCCTATTTTTAAGGTCAAAGGGAAGTCTCTGAAAATCTTCTTCCATAAATTTGATTTATAATAATTGTTGTTTAATCCATATTTATTACATATTTTCCGTTTCTTGCTTGTTGTTCCTCAGGTGATCGTTGTGAAATAGTGAGGGAGAGCTGTCGAGATTCCTCTCAGTGCCAGAACGGTGGCAGCTGTGTGAATAACCACTGTGTGTGTCCCGCTGGCTACACAGGCCGGCATTGTGAGAAAGGTTAGTTCACAACTGCTGGATGTTTCACATTGTTATACAAAAATTTTCTTGTATATGATTTTTGCACTCTGGTTAGTGACTGCATTGATGCCCATATATATATATTGTACATTTTTTTGCTATGTGTTTCTATATTGTACTTTACTGTGAGCTCTTTCCACCCAAAGTCCACTTTATCATTTAGGACATATTATAAGGTGAGAATGGTGTTCATTAAAATATTTCTCAATGTAGGCTTATTTTTTGAAAGACACATGCTTTAGTCTTGGGCAGAATAGAAGCTAACGTACATAGAAGTAGAATGTACATTCATCAAACAGATACAGTTCATTTGTGATCCAAATAGCTACAGTATACTAGCCCATTCTCACATGCTAGTGTTATTTTTGAATTATTTATATACTATTATATGATTTATTAATATTTTCACTTAGCTTATTTTTTTATGATTTTCCGTTTTTATTTTAATTTTAGTTTGTTTTAGTAATGTTATATGCTCTAGTCATTTTATTAGTTTTTTAATATTTCTGTTTAGCTTTATTTCTCTTTTAGTTTTTGTCAATTTAGTGTTTTTTTTTTTACTTCAGCTTATTTAATTTTACTTAGATGCCAAAGCAACAATTGTATGTTTTTTAAGTTTAATTGTTTTTTATGTATTTCATCCAGTATTTATATTTTATTTAATCTTTTTTCAATGAACAAAACTAGTTTTTAATTGTCCTATCTATTTTACATTACGTTTTAAATAATGTCATTGAATATCTATGGCGATAAACATACAGCTAACTAAAGCCAATATGTGTGCAATATGACTTTAAATTGCTTCATTATTCTTACTGATAATATATTGGTCTCTTTAGACACAGTTTGCCTCGTTTGTCATTTTACAGAATTCACATTCTCTGTAGGAATAAAGGTATTTCTCTGTAGTTTCATAGCATTTAACTGAACCCCAGCTGTAAGTGATTCATCATAAAGCACCATAGGGAAATAATTGTCGGTTCTCCGTAACGTGCCATAGCGACATCAGTCAGGCTGCTTAACATCATCCAGCAGTAGCATGTTGGCCGGTGAAAGAGGCCACGTGTGAATGTATCTCACCCCTGCACTCTCATGGCTATCCCACACACACAGGGCAGGAGTCCAGCTTCACCGAGGCGCTGTGGAATTTGGAGGGTAGTGGGGGAAATGGTACAGTATGACTACAGTCTGCCTGACACGCTCGTCACTAACCAGGGGAGAGCGTTCTCCTCAGGGCCCATCAGCCCATCTAACAGCACAAATAAAACAACAACTACAACAAACGGTCTCAATGGGGGGGAAAAGAAAGCCAGAAAGTGAATCATTTTAGGGGTCTGGTTACAGAGCTTTTATTATCAACATCAGAGGCATCAAGCACATTTCTGATCATTTCGATTAATGAATTTCAAAAATAATTTTCTTCATCAGTGTTGTATTAAAATCATCTTGATAATGATTTTATCCTAATAAAAACAACTCACCATCCTTTATAAAAAGATTTAACTTGGAAAAAAGCGTAAGATAAGACTTTCAGATAATATTTTTCATGTTTTGAGCATAAATCTAAATTTAGTGAGCTTTATTCTTTAAACAAATAATCAGTAAGGTTAAAAATTATTTTACAGCGTATTTGCTTATCGACATCTTATGTTTATATGCAGTTATGTAAATTGTTTTAAGGAGGTTCTGATATTTTAATAACATTTTTTATAAAATATTATAACAATTATTTTTTCTAGTATATTTAAACTGCCATTCGAAAGTCTGAGATCTGTAAAAAAAAAAAATTTATAATGTTAAAAAATAATTGTTTCAAACAAATGCTGTTCTTTTTAACTTTCTCTTTATCAGAGAATCATGGGGAAAAAATATTACAGTTTCCACAAAAAAAAATTAAGCAGCACAGATGTTTTCAACACTAATATTAATAAGAAATGTTTCTTGAACACCAAAGAATTAGAATGATGAAAGATTCTGAAGGATCATGGCTGCTGAAAATTCAGCTTTATTAAAAAATGTATTAAAAAAGAAAGTCCTTTTTTTTTTTAACGTATAATATTTCACAATATTACTGTTTTTATTGTATTTTTGATCCGATAAATGCAGCCTTAGTGAAAATAAATCTTTTAAAAAATCTTACCGATCCCAAACTTTAAATTATAGTGTATGTGTAATGATTTTATGATGTAAAAAATATCTAATAGGTGCTTGATGTCCCTGAAAGTTTTATTAAGCAAAATAAAAATAATGTATAACAGCTTATTGATACTGTTGTCTTGTAAATAGATGCCTGAAATATTGCGCTTTCTAAAAGAATGATCTCAATCTGCACTCAGTTGGTTACTGTGTCCTCTGTGAAGTTTTAAATGTAACGTTGAGGGGGAATTCTATGTCTTCACTGTAAAACACTGAAAGTTTATGGTAGTTTTTGGTGCAGTTTTTGTGGGTAATATTAAAATTGCGACAGTTGCAACACCATGGCATTTTCTTCAGCCGAACGTACATAGAATTCCCCTTTAGCATCTCCTGAGGCGTCTTGTCCAGTCAACCTCTCGCTGCAGTTTCAATTTGTCATCTCTTTCCCATAAATCCTTGTTTATCTGTGTTGCGAAACCAACAACCAACATCTTTTCCACACTTTCACCTTCAGCGATGTCTGTAAACAAAATGTCCTCACACTGTGAACAAACACGTTTTTAGTTACTAACCACCGAATGTCCATCGTTTACACACTTGAGCCGACCGGACCGGTGAGTTTACGGCCAGAAACACTGAGCATGAAGCACTTCTTGGTAAGCACTCCAACTCACTTGGTTGCTTGAGGGTTCTCCGGTTATTACATGGTTCAAGAGAATGCTTTGTAAGGAATGTGTATTTTTGTTCCCAACTGTGAATGTTACTTTGACAGCAGTGTGTATTTGCATTCATTGCCCTTGATGATTGTATGTTTCTCACAATTAAACCTGTTATTTGGAGTCTTGCATTTATTAGCTCTAAAATAAATAGCAATTCATCAGATCAGATGTGATTTAATGTAGTCAGGGGGTCAGTTCTGTTCATTAACTGCTTATTCTGTTATTTGATGAAGCTCCACAGGATGGTAGTATAACACAGTGTTGGCTTCTGGGATTTATTTTTCAGTTTCTCTTTTCCAGACTCTCCTATTGAATATTCGGCATATTTCCATGATAATGGATATCTGGCCCTTCCAAAGCCCATGTTCCCACGAAGGTGAGGGCCCTTCACATGTGAAACTGTTACTGATCTGTGTTCAGTGTTCGTTTAACTGATGTAATTATCCATTTACTGTCAAAGAGTGCTGTCAAATACCACAGAAAAATTTTTGGGATAGTCTCTCAGCTTGTAAAAGCAAACAAAAAACTTAGTTGAGTGTTTTCTGAGTGTTGTCAAGCAGTATTGATGGTTTGATTCGTTTCAGTGCTCCTGACTCTCCAGAGACCATCGAGTTAGAGATCAACACTGTCTCTAAAGACGGCCTCATCCTGTGGCAGGGAGTGGTATGTTGGACACATGAGCCCCCTACTGGATCTCAGGACACGTACACTCAGGGTCCAAAATGAATAACATTTACTTAAAACTGTTCATTTTGGACCTTGCATACACTCACATTCTGATACAATATGCACAATGTAATTTCCATTTCATATTCAGCCTCATTTCACTAGACTGAGTAAAATGAGTTTGCTTGGAGCTGTTTTGGAATATGCTTTTGTCCCTCACCTCTAAAGCACATTTTAATGGCTGCATTGCATGTTTGCCTGGCTAACTCACCTTCATCCTCCTCAGGAGCCTGCAGGCGCTCTAAGCCTCCGTAAGAAGCATGCTAGTATAAAGGTATTCACCCTTCACAAGCAGTCAGACATACAAATACAGTATGTCTGCATTAGTATGGATGTATCATTATCTCTGAATATATGCAAAATAGCTCAAACTTTACAGTACTTGCACAGATACATTTAAACATTCAGAAAAAAGCACTTATAGTTACTTTTGATTTAGCAAATGCTTTTTCTCTAAGTCACTTATAGTACACTAACTGCTGACACAGTTGCTCAAGAGCACAGTTATACATGAAAAGCGAGTTTAAAAAAAAAAGAAATTTCCCTGCATTTATTGTTTGCATGTGTTAGTGTGATTTCAAAGTTGCTCTTTATTTATGACAGTGTTTCCCAACCCTGTTCCTTTAGTTCCTTCAGGAATAGGGTTGGGAACCACTGATCTATGACATAATTAGCCTTATGTTTGCATATTTATATCACCTGCTTTTCCATCTGTTCAATCAACACACACCTGTGTTACTGTAGTGGTTTTTTTGTTTTGTTGTACAGTTAACAATTTCTGAAGGTGAATTGTTGACTGTTCACCTCAGACCAAACATGGGGCAACTGTGTGTTAATCAAAAACATTTTCTTTTAATTAGCTAATAATGAAACTTCTCCTGCAATGGATTGAAATTCAGCAAATTGTCATACATTTTATGTATTTAAAACCATCTAGTAGGGTACTTGTCTTACATGTCTTACAGTTTTCACAACAAACACGCAATTTGTACTTTTAAAACAGTTATGGGACACCAAAGTGTACAATATAGTATATGATCTTTATAAAGCATGATATGGAAATGAAGACATTCTGACATTCTGTTTGCTTTGCACTGTGCCTTTTGGTCATCCAGTAACTAATATTAAACATAAGATACCGTTTAAACATTTGGCTCCAGAAGCCTGTGGTTTTAGCTTGTGGTTTACATCGATATTCCCTCCCGATGACTCAGAGAGACTGACTTTAGTGTTTCACTGAAAATACTTTCCAGGAACAGGGAGGTCAAGGAAAGGGGAAGGACTTCATAAGTCTTGGTTTACAAAATGGACAACTTGTGTTTAGGTGAGTAATTGAGCACATTTTCATACTAACAAACCACACGGGTAAAGAGTCTAATGTGATGACAGTATAATAACCTAATGTTTGAAATATACACAAGATCCCATGACTATTGTTACTAGGTTCTCTGCTGCTGCCACTATGTTTCAGTTTCTTACTGATCTACATCAGTCCTTTGTAGCTGCTCATAATGTACTCTTGTTCCTCTGATAGTTACCAGCTGGGCAGTGGAGAGGCTCAGATTCTCTCAAGAGAGCCTGTTAATGACGGACAGTGGCACATGATCACTGCAGTCCGGTAATGATCCATACCTCTCCAAACCATCATAGAAAGCATAATAGAAAACAATAGTGAGTGTTTTCTGTGTGTTGAACAGAACGGGTAAGCAGGGCTACCTCCAGATCGATGGAGGATCTGTCCAACGTGGACAATCACAAGGCAAAAGCATCATGGTGAACACCAAAGGCAACATATACTTGGGTAAGTATTATATTAAAATGGTATTTGTTTACTTGTCATTTTGATGCCCCCTACAGATGACACATAGAAATGTCCTTTTTATGTAAAATAAGATTGTTTGTATCTGAACTGTAGGTGGAGCTCCAGACATGAAAGCATTGACCGGTGGGAAGTACTCGTCAGGTATCACAGGCTGCGTGAAGAACCTCTCGCTGATGAATGCTCGACCGGGAGAACAGCCAGCGCGACCTATCGACCTGCAGGTCCACGCAGAGGAGGGCATCAACGTGGAGCGCTGCTTAACATAGACACAGTACTAAAACACTAGCAGAGACTACAGAAAAAGACCCCTCATCCACATTCACACTGAGAAACCTGCATTTCTCAGACGCTTACAGGACAAACTACTACACTTTAAGAGAGACACACAGATACGCGTTTCTTGGTGCTTCACCGCAACCGAAAAAACACACAAGAAAGGATTCTTTGCTCTGTGCTGCGTTAAACCAAAAAACAAGAAAGAAAAAATTATGATATTAACAAAAGTCTTCAGTTTTTCAGTGTTTTATGCTCAATGAAGGACTTATTAACACAGAAACTCTGTTTACATACTCCGAACAGTAGCTTTTTAGCCATGAGAAAAAGATGACAAAAAAGGTTTAAAAATAAACGTGATGAGCCTTCTACGGTGGGTCAGATCCTATGGAATCGGAGATGTTTTTACAGCACTGAATTTTTATTTATAAGCATATTAATCTATCTATCTATCTATCTATCTATATATATATATATATATATATATATATATATATATATATATATATATATATATATACACTGCTCAAAATTAAAGGAACACTTTGAAAACATCAGATCTCATCAGATCTCAATGGGGAAAAAATATCATGCTGGATATCTATACTGCTATGGACTGGGTAATGTGTTAGGAACGAAAGGATGCCAAGATAAATGAAAATTATCAATCAACTGAATTAAAAGACACCCCAAAAATCAAAGTGAAAAAATGATGCAGCAGGCTAGTCCATTTTGCTGAAATTTCATTGCAGCAACTCAAAATGTTACTCAGTAGTTTGTATGGACCCCACGTGCTTGTGTGCATGCCTGTCAACATCGGTGCATGCTCCTAATGAGACGACGGAGTCTGGGGTATTTTCTCCCAGATCTGGACCCAGGGCATCACTGAGCTCCTGGACAGTCTAAGGTGCAATCTGGCGCCGTCAGATGGACCGAAACATAATGTCCCAGAGGTGTTCTATTGGATTTAGGTTAGGCGAGCGTGGTAGCCATTCAATGGTATCAATTCCTTTATCCTCCAGGAACTGCCTGCATACTCTTGCCACATGAGGCCACCAGGAGCAACCCAGGACCCACTGCACCAGCGTAGGGTCTGACAATGGGTCCAAGGATTTCATCCCGATACCTAATGTCAGTCAGGGTGCCATTGTCTAGCCTGTAGAGGTTTGTGCGTCCCTCCGTGGATATGCCTCCCCAGACCACCACTGACCCACCACCAAACCGGTCATGCTAAACGATGTTACAGGCAGCATAACATTCTCCACGGCTTCTCCAGACCCTTTCACTTCTGTCACATGTGCTCAGGGTGAACCTGCTCTCATCTGTGAAAAGCACAGGGTGCCAGTGGCGGACCTACCAATTCTGGTGTTCAATGGCAAATGCCAATCAAGCTCCACGATGCCGGGCAGTGAGCACAGGGCCCACTAGAGGGCGTCAGGCCCTCAGGCCACCCTCATGAAGTCTGTTTCTGGCTGTTTGGTCAGAGACATTCACACCAGCAGCCTGCTGGAGGTCATTTTGTAGTGCTCTGGCAGTGCTCATCCTGTTCCTCCTTGCACAAAGGAGCAGATACCGTTCCTGCTGATGGGATAAGGACCTTCTACAGCCCTGTCCAGCTCTCCTAGAGTAACTGCCTGTCTCCTGGAATCTCCTCCATGCTCTTGAGACTGTGCTGGGAGACACGGCAAACCTTCTGGCAATGGCACGTATTGATGTGCCATCCTGGAGGAGTTGGACTGCTGTGCAACCTCTGTTGGGTCCAGGTGTCGCCTCATGCTACCAGTAGTGACACTGACCCTAGCCAAATGCAAAACTAGTGAAAAACAGTCAGAAAAGATGAGTAGGGAAAAAAATGTCAGTGGCTTTACCTGTAAAACCATTCCTGTTTTGGGGGTCGTCTCATTGTTGCCCTTCTAGTGCTCCTGTTGTTAATTTCATTAACACCAAAGCAGCTGAAACTGATTAACAACCCCCTCTGCTACTTAACTGACCAGATTAATATCCCAGAATTTTAATTGACTTGATGCTATACTCTGATTAAAAAGTGTTCCTTTAATTTTTTTGAGCAGTGTATATATATTTGTGGGGGGAAATGCAAGCTAACAATAACCTGCTCATTTGTTTTCCTAGCAGTGATTCTAGGCTCTAATAATGCGTTTCTTGAGGTTTAGTGCTCGAGCTGTGTTAATACTTGAAGACTCCGCTGCCGCCTTTTACTCTGTTTGAGGGCCGGTGGGGGCGAGCATGCTTAGATACCATAAGGAACGGGTCTCTGTGGGGTCACAGCACAGAAGACATCAAGACGCATCTCAGGTGAAGATTGTTGCTAAAACATACAAATTGGGAGATCATATATACGATGTTGACTGAATATATTTGAAATGACATGCCTTCCATGCTTGGAAACATTGTTGTGTCTGGTAAATGTGTCTGGTAATATAAAAAAACATATGGTGCTAAATTCAGACATGACAAAGGCAACAAAACAAGCACATAATCATAGTTTCAGTTTCTTATATTTACTTCTCTGAATGGATCTCATTTGTTGTGAGAAATAAAAGCCGCAGCTTTACAATAAAATAAAACACTCAATCCCTCAAGCCAAAGTATTGAGAATGAAGGTAATTTTAGATTAAAAGTGGATGTTATCTCTAAATAGTGAAATATTTTGAAATTATATTGTGTATTTTTTTTTTTTAAATACAGAATTAGATTTATTAAAATTCTCGTAGTGGATGACAAATGTTACATAAAATCACACTGCAGCAGTTTTAAATGTTTAGAAAGTCTTTTTATTTTTTCAGTCTTATCTATTTCTCACAGTTTTGCTGTTAACAACCACACTAACATTTTATTTTGCATGATACATTTGTAATGAGGTGTCTTTTTCCATTACATTCATATTCTGTAGGAGTCTTACACAGTGTACAATGAATAAAAGAGGGAATGTGTGTCATCTTCAAGAGAACTGACTCATCTACAGCCAACCATTCAGGTTCATTATCTCAATCAGAATGTACAGGAAGTGATTCTTTCTGGTTGCTCTCATTGCATAGAGAAATGAACATGAGAACAGACAGAAGAGACCGAACTAAAGGTATACAGAGAAAATAATGCCTAGTGAAACCCCTCTTTTATTAGTGCTGTGACTTGGAGCTCTAATGAACATGCTCGCCCACATGGGCCAGACAGGGGTCAAAGGTCACTTTGGCCCCCTTGTGTCTTTTTCACCGTTTTATATGACTAAGGCTTGTCTGTTAATTTTCTTTTAAAAAAGGAGCATTACTGCTTAATTAAAGTTGCTTTACTTTTATTATTATTATTATTTGATTCTGTCGTTTGTCATCACTCTTTTCCGAGCCTGAAATGGCTTTAAATCATGATCACACAAGCGGGTGGTTTTTCTTTCACCAAATTGTAAACTGTAGTACACCTACTGCACAACTCAGTCTGTGCTTTTGTGTTTCAAAGATTGCAGAGGAATCCAGTTCTGGCTCAGCAGTGTACAATAATTTCCCACAATATACATGACGCGTGAGTTCAGTGTTTGGCGGGCTGGAACCAATATCCTCTTGGGGAAAAAAAAAAGCGGCTTTCCATGTCAATTCAACCCTGATGGCTGTAAGAGTTTTCCTGAAAGATGAGTAAAAAGATTCTAATGTACATCTATCTGATGTTATTTATTGAGGTTCATAGTTCTCACTGTTCTTACTGATGTTGTAATGTATTAAATGAAACACTCACACTACACAAACTTACAGTAACTATCAAAATGATGTAGCATCAAGTTGTCAGAGTTCTGGTGTTGTTATATTGAATTCTGACCCTCGCCAGATTTTTTATCCCCCAGTATAGTTAAATTTAGATTTAGGTGTGGGATTAGGATTACACTGTAAAAAAAAAAGAAAGATTTAAAACAAAGATACTTGTTAATTGTTAATAAAGTAGGTTTTACAAGAAAATGCTACTTATACGTCTTTTGAGTAAATACTAACTTCAAAATTTAACGGTTTAGTTCAGTGTGTTACTTGCCATTTCTTTGCACTTAGAAATAGTTCACCCGAAAATGAAAATTTGCTCAATTTACTCACCCTCAGGACATTACCTCAAGCACATTCAGTAACAATATGAGTACCTCCTTTTACAAGTGATTCATTAAATCATTAACTCGTTCAAACACTTTCATTCAGGAACAGAACACTACAACTGGTGAAGCAGTATTCCAAAATTTAACAAGACTTATTTCTTTTTTAGTTGCAGATTGCTGGACTTTTAAAGTGCCTAGTTGCTAACAATGTAATATTGATAAAGAATATCTTAATTATACGGCACCATCTGCTTTGTTGAGTAGTTGCATTGTGTTATGTGTTAATGAGTGCATAATCTGCATATTCATGTTCATCTGTGAGCTGAAGGAAGTGGAATTCCACATATTTTTTGAAAGGTTAAAAAATGTAAATTGGTTGAACCTGATGAAAATCTATATTGCTGTTTCTGCACTTTGTGTTTTGAGAAACCTGTAAGATTGAGGAATTGTAAAGATGCAGTGCAAAAGTGGTTGGGTAAGATATACTGTCAACTGCACTATTTTTAATTTTTGAGATAATAGAGAAGATTTTAAAAAATGATTTTAGAAAGTTGGCATGTAATTTGAAGGTAATACTAGGTATTATCATCTATACAAAACAGGACAATTTGAGAATAACTTTGTACTGTAATGTAAACATGGACCATGTAAAATATGCTGCAGTTAATTCTAAACAGCTGTCGCTGTTTTTAAAAGAAAGAAAAGAAGAGAAATGCTGCTGTGAGAAATGTAGAGAGAAATTGCGGTTGTATGAAATGAAAAGCTTGGTGGGATTGGTTTTCTAACAACAGGTGCAGATGACACTGGAAGTCGCAGTCTCAACGCTGCATGTAGGCGGCTCAAAAGTATGGGTCGCTTGCTTGTTGATCTGAGGCAACAACAGCATTTGGCAGCACCCTAAGCGACCAAGCAGCCCTTTTTAGGGACAGCTCTACTTGCTCCACACTGAGAAGGGCCTAGAAAAGGTGGCCCAAACCCAGTTTGCCTCATCTTTCACCCGGTTGGCTAGCCGTGGCCCATGGGCAACCCACAACAGTGGTAAAAACATGAAGAGTAAGTTAATAAAGACAAGAAGCTTAAAGGTGGCATGCTGGAATGTCTGCACAATGATAGATTCAGAGGAAAGCAACTAAACTCAGAGACACTCAGCATTGGTGGCAAGAGAATTAGCCAAACTGGACACTGACATACAGTACCTGCACTCAGTGAAGTGCACTTCCCAGAGCAAGGTTCACTTACAGAGCATGGAGCAGGATGTACTTTCTATTGGTCCGGAAAAGCCAAAGAAGATTGCAAATTATCTGGAGTTGGTCTTATGATCAAGAACTCCATTGCTAAATAACTTACAAGTTTCCCAGTGAGTCATTCTGACCAGCTCATGTCCCAATGCCGCCGCGTTCTCGGCAACCAGTTTATGACTATCATCAGTGTATATGCTCCTACACTCCAGGCAGATCCTGTTACAAAGGAAACTTTCTACAGAGAACTGAAATCTGTCCTCCTGAAAGTAGACAAGGCAGATAAGATTCTCATCATAGGTGATCTAAATGCAAGAGTGGGCAGAGATCACAATGCCTGGCCTGGAGTACTGGGTCACCTCGGAGTTGGCAACTGTAATGACAGTGTAACCGCCATGTTAACCAGCTGCTGGCACAAAGAGAGGAGTTCAGCAGGAAATTAGAGGCAAGGTTTTGTGAGCTGGAATGACTAAGCCAAGATCCAGACCCTGAGAAGAAGTGGAACCAGCTAAAGATTGTTCTTCAGTAGACAGCCACAGAGGTAGCAGGCTTCTCATCTAGGAAGAATAGAGACTGGTTTGACGACAGTAATGATGAAATCCAGGTGCTACTTGAGTCAAAGCTAGTGTTGCTTTCGTCAACGAAAATTATGACTAAATATCGTCGTCAACGAACCTTTATCACGTGACGAAAACGAGACGAAATGTAAATGCTGGTCATGTGATGATGACTATAATTAAATGTATAATGCAATATTGTTGACGAATAAAAATGAGACTAAATGTGCTTTACAAAATAAAAACTATGCTAAAATGTCTCT
>JAFVLL020006334.1:0-39358 GCA_021397915.2 Tor tambroides | reverse complement strand
ATAGTATGAACAAAAGTGAATGTCACGTAAAAACACAATTGCAAGCATGCCGTTTTAGCTTGTCTTTCGATCTCTCATCTTTTTCATCATGAGTCATGTTTTTGACGAGATTCATACCCAAGCATTTCACATCCTAAGTCCAATTCTGTGTCGGCTGAGCTACCGAGAAGCTTGCTACATCCAGAAAGCAAAACATATGGAGCTGTAATCATAACTGTGTACGAAAACGATTACAAGTGCTCGCTGTTTTACTGCCTCTGGTGTTCATTTCTGTTGGAAACTGCAGTGATACGTATTTATTGGTACGTATTTTGCGAAGAAGTTCCCAGAGGTACGTTTTCGTAATGAGACCAGGTAGCTTCTAAAAGACAATACAACATTTTTTTTTCCTCTCATTTGCATGAACTTCCTCTATTCTGCTGTCGATCCCGCAATCTCTGATACGAGCCTGTAGCTCAGCACTTTTACAGACTGAATTGCAAAAGCACAATCCTGCTCACTTCACGCCACTGGACACGTACATGAGACGCCCGAGAGGTTCCATTAAACCCTGAATGTTTTTAGTAAAGCCCAGAATGTTTTTTAATAACTTTGTCTTTAACAGGCGTTCATGCCTGGTCATTTTTTGTCACTAATAAAGTCATTCAGAGCTGCATTCTGCTCTGTAAATCAGATGCACATAAAATCTGCTGCATACTTTATAAAGCTAAATTATTGCAGGGCCTTCTGAAACTAATTGTCACCTCATGCAAGTTTCACCTGTGAAGCAAGCTGCATTTTCAGGATCTTTTTTTTTTTTTTAAGAAATGAATACTTATATTCAGCAGGGATGTGTTAAATGGATAAAAAGTGATAGTAAAAAAAAAAGATTTCTATTTTGAATGAATGCTGTTCTTTTTAATTTTTTATTCATCAAAGATTCAAAGAAAAAAGTATCACAATTTCCAAAAATATATTAAGCTGCACAACAGTTTCAACACTGATAATAAATCAGCATATTAAAATGATTTCTGAAGAATCAAGTGACAATGAAGACTGGAGTAATGGCTGATGAAAATTCAGAAATAAATTATATTTTAAAGCATATTAAAATAGGAAACCAACATTAGAAATTGCAATAATATTTCACAATATTATTGTTGTTGTTTTTTCTGTATTTTGATCAAATAAATACAGCCTTGATGAGCATAAGAGACTCCATAGAGATCCAAAAAGTATTAAAAATCTTACTGTGTATAATACTTGTGTTGGTTAGCTGTATTTGTTAAATTATTATTTAATCAAAACAACCCAACTGCAGTTTGATTGATATTAATTGGAATGCAGAGCAAAAAAAACATGATTTTTGAAAAATTTAAAAAAATATTTAATTGTAAAAATTTTTTGCAAATAAACTCTTCATATATATATATATATATATTATATTTATTATATAATATATGATTATATAAATGATATATAACCATTGCATTTTATGATATTTTATTTAAAAGATCATTTAAACACAAATATTTTTTAACAACAACAAAACAGCAACGCCAATGTTAGGGGCAAAAGCCACCTTAATTCATGTTCATATTCATACACTTTTTAAAGTACTTTACTGTGTTTATTGTCAGCTTGCAGTTTTAAGGAAAATCTCTTTATTCTTTGGAAAAATATGCATTGTGAAATAAGTCATTCTTTTACACATAATATTTGAATAATTTGCTTTAACTTTAGTATAGTGATAGTACATACAGTATTTATTGATTTATCGATTTATTTTTGGTGCCTTTTCTAACACAGTGTAAGTCTTTATACAAGAAAATATATAGCTGTCTATATATTTAAGGAAGGGGTCTCTCACAAGGGGATCATTTTTAAGAGTTCTTGGCAAATCACTGCTGTTACATTTCTTTGGATTCCCTAAAGACAGTGGGGTCATTCTGAGTTCAGGAAATGTTTAATAAACATATCAATAAACATATCCCCCATTCACACAGTAGTCAGATGTGTGCTTATGTGTGCTTGATACACTGAAAAAAAAGGACAAATGTATACATTTGGTCCAAAATATAACTTTTACCAGTGTGTAATGCACTTCAGAAAGACAGCGAACTGACTGTGTACTGGTCAGACACTTGTATCAAAATGATGAAACACAAATTAAAGTTCACCGCAGAATAAAGTTGATCTTGGCTGTAATGAACAGGCTAATTCTCAGATATACCATGTGCAAATTTATATCAATTGTTGCCAGTGTTAACTTTTATACTCCAAAATAGCAGGAAGAAAACAACATTGCAGACTGTTGATACTTTAGGTTTAAACTGCTCTAAAGAACACCGGAATCTGAATCTGTCTTTTTCACAGACATACAGAACAAATACAGCCGGCACAGAAACAAACTAGAGATGGATTAATGTGGAGAATTCTTCATCTCTGTCGGATTGATGGACCCTGGGATTATTTGTGTGTTTGGTGAGGGATGGAGGTTGCTGGAACATCAGTCTGGTATTGATGTTTCTGTTGGGATGGTTAATTGGGGTGGATAGGGGGACATAATTGAGGTCTGTGTTAAAGAGGGAAAATAGCACCTCCTTCCCCCTTCATTTCTTACACTGATGGCTTTTCGATGGTGACGCCCCAAGCGTGTGAGACGGGTGATGTATGGTGAGGTTATAAGCAGACACAATTCAATGTTTCCTGGAGGTATTCGTACCTCTGCAGTCTTCATATTACTGCACTAGTAATAGATGCATGAGAATGAACCTTAAGAATACGGTGAAATATCAGCCAATACATCAGCACTACTAGAATTAAACTTATTGCTTCAGGAACTATTCAAGAATTCAACAATGCTAATTTAATTCCACAGCAATGCAAATATAAATATATTACTTACAGATGCAGAAGTGTTTGTGGCTACAGAATTAGCCTTATGCATATCATTTGTTTTGCAATATCTATCTATCTATCTATCTATCTATCTATCTATCTATCTATCTATCTATCTATCATTTTTGCATGTGTGTCTTCTGCGCCCTTTTGACATTAATATATGAAAGTTATTTCTTTTTTTTTTGTATTTGTTTTTTCTTTTAATCTGTCACTACCTTTTTGCCTTTCAGTATCAGATTGAAATTTCCTGTCCTTCTTCTCTCTCTCTCTCTCTCTCTCTCTCTCTCTCTCTCTCTCTCTCTATCCCTAAACTGTGTGACCTAAAGGTTTTCTTTCACATTACTTTTTTTTCAGGACTTTTATAATGTGTTTCAATGCCTGGGGTCTGAAACAAATGATCATAATGCATTACAGAGAAACACAGTGAGAGTGAATGCGTGTATGTGTGCGCATTTATGTGCGTACAGTATGTGTGTGTCCGTGTCCCAGCTATCATATTCATACCTTCCATTTATAATACTCATACAGCTATAAAAGCACCTCCAGGACTAAACCGCAGACCAGAGAGAAACCTGTACATATTATTACTAGACTTATTTCCAGTGCTTTAGGATATTGATTTCATTTTAGAATGGCATTATAAATGAGTAATGTTTTCCATTCTGAAAAGTGATTTTGGAATGATGTTTAAATGCATTATTGGAACATTTCACAGTTGGAATGGGGTAAAAGTGCTCTGACAGTCAAATAAAACAAGAGGTAACAGCAATGTATATTTTTAATATATTTTCTGAGTCATGCTTCATAATAAAATATGTAAACATCTTCAAAACAACATTAAATTACCTTGAGTAGCAACTTGTTTTAACATAATTTGAATCTTAAATAGGCATAGAAAACAGTTCCAGGAATGCAAATTATTTATTTCTTTATTTATTTTTAAAATAGCAGAAAAAAATCCCTTCTGTTGCAAACATTATTTTTAATTGCTTTCACTCTTTCACAGCATTTTTATTTTACTCAGATAATTTCTCCTGAAACCGAAGACAAAATAATTTTTCACATTTTTTTCCAAAGAATATGCATGTAGTAGTGTTGTTTTTGTATCATTGATATACTATTATAGTTTCTGTTCATATTTTAAATTTATTTTCATATTTTCTGTTTTCATTTTAATTTTAGTTAATGTTTTAGTAATTTATTTTAGTACTTCAACTTAACTTCAACAAAAGTTGAACCTATATGTTGTATTATAGTAACCCTGGCAAGTAGTTCACTCCACTTTTCTATATTTGCGATTTAGTCAAATTATATATATATATATATATATATATACAAATTGGTTTATTATATAATATTATATAATATATTATATACTATATATATATATATATATATATATATATTTTTTTTTTTTATTTTATTTAAAAGCCAGTCATTTAAAGACATATAGTTTTTAACAGCAACAAAACGGTAAAAAATCGGCAGCTGTGGTTGCCGGAATTCTAACGTAAAAAATACGGTAACAACGTTTTAGGTTTTAACTTAAATTTACAGTTAAATACCGTAATTTCTTCAACTGATATAACGTTAATATACCAACCTATTGAAGTACTGAAATCTGTTTTGAACCTTTGAAATACACTGATAACCACCAAATACAGGTGGTGATGAGAAAGTCACATGATGAACCAAAGCCCATCACAAGCAGCTTTTAAATGATAGCATATATAGAAGGTGCACAGTGTCATTCACACAAGCACTAAACACCATCATGGTGAGACTCATTAAACTGAAATATGCAATAAACATTAATTTAACAACATTAGATGTAACATACAACCCTGATAAACATAACTGATAAGAAAAAAAACATAGTTATTTAAAAAAAACAAACATCAAATTCAAACAAAATTTGAAATGCAACGCAGGGAATTCTGGGAATGTGAGTTTACGGTTTTTCCCTGTAATTTTACAGGAACTTACTGTTAACCATTTAACAGGTTTTTACTGTAGCATTTTCACAGTTTTTTACCGTTAAAATCACGATCATTTTTTACAGTGCAATGTTAGGGACAAAAGCCACCTAATTCATATTCATGAGCCAGTCCGGTAAAGAGTGTGCACACAGCGTAAATGCTACAACCTGTAAAATGTGCAGTGAAATGAATACACGTCGTTTACGTGCTGCAGACATGAGATAACACACCTAGGATGACCTCGCTAAAACAAAAAGACTGATAGAAACTATCCAATGCCAGCAATGACAGTATTTTAGAGGGCTTGTGGGAGAAACGGCAGAGAAAATTGCAAGCCTTGAGGAAGACTTATGTGTGTTTGCCAGTGTGTGTGTGTGTGTGTGTCCCTGCCGATAATAGAAAGTGTCACAACCAACAAAACTTTTCCTTAAATGGATAGAATTGCCTTAAAAAAAGGCAGATGTACGTCACGTATCACATGCATGTCAGTGAGAACATCAGGCACATACAGTAGGCTATCCCACTTACCAGATGTGAGAAGCACATGAGTAAACACAAACAAATCCTCTCTTTACTACTTCTATAAATGCATAGGCTGAAATGCAAAGGGATGCATAATTGCAAAAAAAGAGTGTTAGTCATAAACTGAAGGGTGTGGGAATGTTGTCAGCTGTCAGTCTTGAGTGTTTGTGGCTCTAGCTTTTATTTCACACTCTCTGCTCTAGCTAATTACCACTGTAATAACAACAATGCCAATTTACATAGCAAACACTATCTGGAGAAGCACAGACACTTGTGAATGAGCTCTCTTGTGTGCTCAGTTTGCGTATCGGTGTGTGTGACATTGTTCGCTGCTTCTTTGAGGCACACGGGGCACATCGATTTCCCCTCTTCCATTATAATGACGCAGATAATGCGCTTGCTTCACGCTCCACTGTAGCCAAACACTCTATTGTTTCTTTATTTAAATACAAAAAAAACAACCTTAAGAGATTTGTTGATGTTTGCTGGATTTAGAGAATTAGACCATAAAAACTAATCAGCGAAAGTCACAATGCATAGCAGCGAGCTCTACATCAGAACTGCTGGGTCATGATTCAAAAATGGTTATGGGTGTGTTATGATAGGGTTGCGAATAACAAGGAAAAAAACAAATGTAAATGCAAATAGTAAAATGCAACTTACCATATAATCATTCATAGTAATGATAGGGGAATAAAGAGGCTGATCAGTTTTTGAAAATGCCAGGTTTGGTTGTTGATGTCAAAGGTTGTTGTTGTTGTTGTTGTTTTGCAAAGCCATTTTTAGCTTTTTAGAAAGTAGCTGAATTAGGCAAATGCCAACCTGATTACATGATATGCTCTTATCATCAAAAACCATGGAGGAAATGGAACTCAGACTACATTAAAAACATTAAAGGAGTATTTTGGCTTCGGTACAAGTTAAGCTCAAACAACAGCATTTGTGGGTAATGTTGATTATTCAATCAATCAATCAATCAATTATTAATAATAGTTTCCATTTCCATAATATTTTCTTTTTCTTTCTTTCTTTCTTTCTTTCTTTCTTTTAAAGCAAAATAAAGCAAAAAATCTGGATTACAGTGAGACTCTTACAGTGGAAGCAGTGTTATTTTTTTAGTATCAATGATATGTTATTAATTTTGTATTTTTGTAGTTTTAGTAATTTTATTGTAAGTTTTATTATTTTAATGTCTGTAGTCTATATTTTTGAGAATGTAATTTGTAAATTGCTACATAGTTTTAATTTCTTATTTTTAGTTATTGAAATAGTTTTTTTTTTTTTTTTTTTTTTTTTTTTTTTTACAGTTTTAGTTTCAGTTTATTCTGTAACCCTAAATGGAAGTGGGGGAAAAAAAAAAAAACTGTTAACATCATTGGATCTATGCAGTTCATAATAATAAAAATAATGATAAATGTAAAAAAAAAAAAAAAAAAAAAAGTTTTTCTTTTGTCTAGTGTGAAATCTTAGTCCTGGAGCCAAAGCCATTAAGAGCCACTGATCAAGTTGAGATGAAGGAACTGACAAAGTTCTTGAGATTGTTTCAGTGAGGCAGGAGTCAATTCAGCAGCTCTGTGTGAATTCACACTGGGTTACAGTGATGTGAATCACACAGACTGTTCAGCAGGAGGTAACAGAGGAAAAATCTATCTTTTTAACATTCATTTTCACCTCAGTGAAGGCAGGCTAAAGCTAATTACAGCAGGATAAAAAGAGTGTATGCATCGGCCAGAGAAAAGAACAGACAGAGAACATGCTGATTCAGTTAACTACAGTATCTGCTGTTATTACACAATTAGTTAAAACTCAATAGATGCTTTTCAACTGCATTCAACACTGGACCTTTCCTACAGTCATTTCTCTTTTTCTCTCTCTTTATATTCTAGATTCTCAGACACATCTAAAATGAAGCAAATCATTGTAAATGACAATGTAAAACTAACCCCCAGAGGCCCAAGCATTGTTATAACACAATGCTTACAGCGAAATTAGACTGATCTCTGTAAAAGCCCTTTCGGTAAAATATAAAGTAATGTGTTATCTCGTATACTCTACAATGTTTCATTAGGCTACATTTAAAATGATTAATTATTTGTTTATCTGTGAATTTACTGAATTTGCTCTACATTGTGAATAGCAAAAATAATAATAAAAAAAAATCTCACATTTTTAAGCAGTTTTTTCTGTTTAAAGTTTTCGCCGCTAGCGGTCGCATATTCAAAACAATAACAAAGGCGAAGTTTGATGATGCTGTGAAGACAGGTGGAACGCTGGGAGACGTCATTTTCACTATTAAGAGATGTATTCACAAAATCATGTTCACGGATGAGGTAATGAATTGCCTGTACCTTCCACAGTTATTCAAACAGTGAATAAATTATACAGAGAAAGCAAGCAAAGAACATTTACATTGTCAAAGAACATTATTTCAGTCTAGCGCAAGATTAAGCACTTTCAATAAAAACTTCCGTTGGAATCAGTAAAGCTGTCTATAAGCTGTTTGATGAATGAATCGCTTACTTAGTAATTATACATACATCTGCACTTGTTTATGATGAGAGAATTCACGAGCTGAATTCAGTCTGCCTGTCAGCGCACGCGCACACTCAACAATGAAACTCCACTGTTTCAGCGATAACTCTGAACGCCTCTGATTGGCTATTGCATTCATAAGCTCAACAGACTCGTGTGTGATTGGTTATAATGCACAACACTGTAAAAATGCGGAAAAAGAGTCATGATGCAACAGATATAAATTTAATGCTGCAGTCAACACTTTTCATTTTCCACGCTTGTAGATTTTACAAACGAAAACCGAGGAGAGCACAGATATTAATGCTGCACAGATATTAATTATTCACTCTGGACCCCTCACATCCAGCACACTCCCTCTTTGAACTGCTGCCGTCTGGTCGACGCTACAGAGCTCTGTGCACCAGAACGACCAGACACAGAAACAGATTCTTCCCTCAGGGAATCCATCTCATGAACACCTGACAATAAACTTGGAACACACAACACTATTATACTCTTATCTAACACACACACTTAGTTTACATTTCAATTGCACATAATACCTGTACATACAAAACTGTCTACTGTTATATACCTGTACATACAATTGTCAATTTGTATATTATTCATTATTACTTGTTCTTTTTAATTCTGTTTTTTTATTATCTGTGTTTTTGTTCTGTCACGGTCATTGTTGTGCTGCGGAAGCTTCATGAAAAAAAATTCCTCGTATGTGTAAACATACCTGGCAATAAAGCTCATTCTGATTCTGATTCTGATTCTGATATTACATCATTGATAGGTGACCATGACCATGGAGGAACAGGGATGAGTCAATTTTTAAAACTGCAATTTCTCTGGATTTACAAATCTTTTGGAACTTTTTGAATAACGTAAGCACACAACTGCATGAAATATATAACACTGTGCAAGTGGTTTTTGGATTTTTTATTACAAAAACCTTACATTTTGAGCCTTTAATTTTTGTGGAAATTATAATAAATTTTTTGTATTATACAAGTTCAAAAGAACATCATTTGTTTGCTATATATATATATATATATATATATATATATATATATATATATATTTATACTGTAATGTTGTTGTTGGTGAAAACATAAAATTACATTTATAATGTTGTTAATAAATATGATGTTGATATGATTTATAATGTTGTTGTCGCGATACGCTTGGAGCAAGGAACGAGGAAGCACGGAGATTCTTCAAATACACAATCTTTATTAATACACACACTGGAACAGGAGACAAGGAGTGACAATCAAGACCGGACAGGAAACACAGGGCAAAACACACTATAAATACTAATGAGGGGCAAACGAGACACACCTGGAGATTAATGAACTAATAACCAAAATGGGGACAGGAACTAACCAAATAAGGGCACACAGGAACTAAACAGAAACAAACATGTGACAGATCGCCCCACGCCGTAACAGTTCTATCAGGGAGGGGGGGGGGCATGCGCCCTGGAGGCCGGTGCAGGGCAGGATACTGGAGAGGCCTCCAGGGAGGATCAGGGGACTCCGGCGGCCATGGCAGAGCAGATAGCTCGGGAGGCCATGGCGGTTCAGGGAACTCGGGAGGCCATGGTGATGCAGGGAACTTGGGAGGCTATGGTGGTGCAGGGTGTCAGGAGCCCTACCTGGGCTTGACGGGGGATTAGGAGCCCTTTCTGGGCTTGACGGGGGATCAGGAGCCCTTCCTGGGCTTGACGGGGGATCAGGAGCCCTTCCTGGGCTTAACAAGGGAACAGGAGCCCTCCTTGGGTGGAACTCGGGAACAGGAGCCCTCCGTGGGCTTAACTCGGGAACAGGAGCCCTCTCTGGGCTTAACTCGGGAACAGGAGCCCTCTCTGGGCTTAACAGGGGAACAGGAGCCCTCCGTGGGCTTAACTCGGGAACAGGAGCCCTCTCTGGGCTTAACTCGGGAACAGGAGCCCTCTCTGGGCTTATCAGGGGAACAGGAGCCCTCTCTGGGCTTATCAGGGGAACAGGAGCCCTCTCTGGGCTTAACTCGGGAACAGGAGCCCTCTCTGGGCTTAACAGGGGAACAGGAGCCCTCTCTGGGCTTAACAGGGGAACAGGGAAGCTCCTACGTGGAGCTGGCACTGGAAGGCGCTCTGGGAGGCGCTTTCGTGGAGCAGGCACTGGGGGGCGCTCTGGGAGGCGCTTTCATGGAGCAGGCTCTGGCTTCAAGGAAGTCGTGGCCTAATGGTTAGAGAGTCAGACTCGTAATCGAAAGGTTGCGAGTTCGAGTCGCGGGCCGGCAGGAATTGTCGGTGGGGGGAGTGAATGTACAGCGCTCTCTCCACCCTCAATACCACGACTGAGGTGCCCTTGAGCAAGGCACCAAACCCCTAATTGCTCCCCGGGTGCTGGAGCAATGGCTGCCCACTGCTCCGGGTGTGTGTTCACGGTGTGTGTGTGCATTTGTTCACTACTCACTGTTGTGTGTGTGCACTTGGATGGGTTAAACGCAGAGCACCAATTTCGAGTATGGGTCACCATACTTGACAATATGTCACGACTTTCTTTCTTTTCTTTTCGGAACCGCCGGTGGGCCAGCCAAAGGAACACCCGACGGGCTTGCCACATTAACAGCCGGTGGGCTTGCCACATTAACAGCCGGCGGGCTTGCCACATTAATAGCCGGCGGGCTTGCCTGGGGACTTGAGAGAGCTGCGGACGGCGGCGGGCTTGCGTGGGCCGCGGCCGGTGGGTTGGCTTTCCCCGCGGACGGCGGTGTGCTTGAGGGAGCCGCGGACGGCAGGTTGGCTTTCCCCGCGGACGGCGACGGGCTTGAGGGAGCCGCAGAGAGTGGCGGGCTGGTTCCGACTCGGGCCCGGACACTTCCCAGACACCAGAAGATCCCCTCCCTCCAACACAGTCCTGTGGTGTCTGGGAGGTCCATAGGGCGGTGATAACAGGCCCCGAGCTGGAACAGGTGGAGGATGGCCGCATCGTGCAGCTCCGTCCCCACTGCTAGTCTGCAGAATTCCCTGGCATAATCATAAAATGAGAGCCCCTGACGGGCTAGGGCGGCGAAACGGGAGGCGGCGTCCATGGAGAAAAAAACCCAGGGACAACAAAAAACTCTTAAACAAAAACAAAACGGGAAGGTGGGACGCCGCTTACTTTTGTTTAGGTCCGGTCTTCTGTCACGATACGCTTGGAGCAAGGAACGAGGAAGCACGGAGATTCTTCAAAATACACAATCTTTATTAATCCACACACTGGAACAGGAGACAAGGAGTGACAATCAAGACCGGACAGGAAACACAGGGCAAAACACACTACAAATACTGAACTAATGAGGGGCAAACGAGACACACCTGGAGATTAATAAACTAATAACCAAAATGGGGACAGGAGCTTACCAAATAAGGGCACACAGGAACTAAACAGAAGTTCCTGTGACAGTTGTTAATAAAAATAAATAAATATGTATTTATTTACTTAGTTTGTTATGGATCTGGACAGGTATTGATCAGTAGTCGAGGCTTACCAACAACCACATTATAAATGTAATCCAGTTGGACCAAAACACCATCTACACATTCATAAAAACAAAATTTATAGTACTGTTAAACAGAAAATTCATTCAAAATGCCATGTTATGTATGATCCAACACAGAAATGATTTACAGCCTCTTTAAAGCAGTATACGTTCTTTCTTCTCCAAATGTGTTACTGTTTAGGTTTAAGTATAATCATATGTTCCTGTGATGACAGTTCCCACAGTTATTCAAGACAATGTTGTCAAATACATGATTCTTTCTAAGCACACGATGTCAACTGTATCTTTCTTTATCCTCGTTTTGTATTTACACATCACCATGGCAATGTTTCTCCAGTGGAGGCCCAGTTTGTTTCTCCCAGATTTACCTGCAACCTTCAGGCGCCACGATGTGATGAGAATTACTGCGGTGATCACGGCAAGCAGCACTCTATTAAACCTGCTTCAACTTAAAGGAAGGACACTCAATAAACTGCACAGAAGAAGGACATTTTAGACTCCAGTGCGACCTGGATTTGATGATTGATGCTTCTAATTATTCCTTAATTTCATTAAGGTATAAATAGTGACACTGAATGGTTAAAAGATACCTTGATTCATGAAGGAGAAATACATTGACTGAACACAGCTGTTTAGCTGTTTATTTTTTCTGTATCTCTGTATCTGCAGAGAATCTCTGTGCGGTTTCCCTGTGGAAGAATCTTGTTAGCTCGCAGCGCTTAATCTCACACACTTGGTTAACCATGTGCGAACACTCTGAGGCAGTGAAATATTGAGTTATCAACTGGACAAAAATACTTAACACTAGCCAATACAAATTAAACAAAATCTCAGGGTGTTTAAGGGAATAGTTTACACAAAACTGAAAATCAGGTTGTTACAAATCTGTATGTTGTTATTTATGCCATTAAACACCAAAGTAGAACTTTTTGGGTATGTTACACAACAACGATGTACTGGAAAAATGGAAGAGTTTTTCTTTAACATTATAGTTTTAAAAAAAGGTGCACTTTGAAAGCCATTCGCCTATAATGAGCCTATAATAAGTGTTTAGATTTGGACTGATTTAGACCTGTTGGGCCGGTCAGCCCAGTACCTGTTGAGTATGTGACTCCTCATATATATAAACACAGCTCTGGCTAAAATGTTCTTCCACAAGAAGCATGCAGTGATACTTGATCTACCTGATCTCATGATGAAAATGTTCCTGTGGGAACTTTTTTGCAAGACGTGAAATATGTACCAATAAGTACATATCACTGCAGTTTCCAATAGAAATGAACACTAGAGGCAGTAAAACATCAAGCACTTGTAATCGTTTTCATACACAGTTATGATTACAGCTTCATATATTTCGCTTTCTGGACATAACAAGCTTCTCGGTAGCTCAGCCGGCACAGAATTGGACTTAGGATGTGGAATCCTTGGGTACGAATCCCGTCAAAAACATGACTCATGATGAAAGAGCTGAAAGATGAGAGATCGAAAAACAAGCTAAAACAGCATGCTTGCAATTGCATTTTTGAGTCACATTAGCTTTTGTTCACACTATTGGATAGGTTTAGGTATAGTGCAGATGGTACGTTATTTTAAAACGTCACAGAGCATTAGACTTATAGCGCCACTCAATGGACATTTCAAGTCAGAACTGTGATGACACCTACAAAACCAATCTCACATAAAACTATATGCTATATGTACGTTCATCTGTTTCAGAAAAAACAAACAAACCACCCCCCACTCTTTTAGCACCACTGAGTAGACATTTCACATTGAATATGTCACAAAACGTACATGGCGGTACGTATTTTGCGTCTTGCGAACACTTTCGTCATGAGATCAGTTTGATTTTATTTATTAATCATTTGTAGCTTTAAATAAGGATTGTCAGACAGACTTTCAAGCTCCAAAATGTATTATTAGGTGCTTTTTCAGACCTGTAGTTTGTTTCAAAAACACTGAGTAAATTGTTTTCACAAGGCAACATTTCAAAAATTCTTTTGATAAAGGTCACATGTGAGCAAACTAGTCAGAATGTTTATGTCCTACCATTTATGTTGTTATCTTTTTTTTTATATATATACAGTAAGGTTCCAATTCTTATCATGAGAAGTTATTTAACATTCATTGACATGAACTAAAACTTCAAATATATCCGAAGCATTTATTTATCTTAGTTAATGTCATTCAATATGTAAGTGAGTTTTTTTTTCACAGGAAGAGATTTGGAGAAATTTAGCATTACACAATGGACTGCGTGGATCCCTGTGGATTACTTGTGGATTATTGTGTTGTTTTTATCAGCAGTTTGGACTCTCATTTTGACGACACCCATTCACTACAGAGAATCCATTGGTGAGCAAGTGACGTAATGCTAAATTTCTCCAGATCTCTTTCAATGTTACAAAGTGTTGGATGGCCTGTGGGTGAGTACATATTCATTTTTTGTGTAAACTGTTCGTTTAAATTTCAGTCTGTTTATCTCACAAAGTTATTACTTCCAGTGTTGGGGGTAATGCATTACAGTTAATGCGAGTTAGGTACTCAGATTACTTTTTTTTAAGTAACTAGTAAAGTAAAGCATTACTTTTAAATGTACTTTTTCAAATAAGTAACGGAAGTTACATTGTTTTCCCATTTATTCACTGACACCTCTACTGTCCCTATGTTGAGTGATAAGGCGCTTTTGCACCACATAGTTCTAGGAACTAGCTAGCATGGTGGTTCCTAGAGAACCAATTTCTCCCTGGTTGCGTTTTTCCTGGTTGCGTTCGCACCAGCAGCAGGAACTTTGAAACAGGCGACAGCCGCAATCTTTATTCGTGCCAATTACTGTCAACAACCGGTGAATGAAGAATGCCGTTATCGGAGCTGCTTTTGTTGTGTGTTTTGGGTTTTGTGATAACAGAGATGGAATGTAAATGCGCAATTTATGTGATTGAAAGAGCCTGAAAATCTGACTAAATCTTCTATGACAATTTGCAGTTTTACATATCATCAAGAGTGAGAAAAGAACACAATGCTGCAGACAACAGGTAAATGCCGTTATTGCTTTTTTCCATGTTCGTGGAGTAAACATTTTACATGGCTTTTTAAAAATGCCGGGTAGCCAGTGTTTTGAATGCGTTTGGCCAATCAGCGTACATGTCACTGGTAGTTCCCATAGAGCTATTTTAGACCCTTCTTTGAAGTAGAAGCTAATTTAGTTCTCCCAAACAGAGTTCCTAGAACTAAATGCGTTCCTAGTTCCTGGGGTGTGAACACGCCAAAAAGCACATACATCCGCCAATAGTTCTAAGAAATATGAAAATGTTCCTCCGGTGCGAAAGCCCCTAAATTGGGAGTAAATGCAGGGGCAGAGGCACTTCCTTCAGCCTGAGTCTTAATTTCACTTTTGGTGTGAAAGGGCCTTTAGAGTTGGCAAAAATATAACTTTTGGGTTTTTTGTTAAAACAAATAAGCAAGCCCAGCTCAGGTGTCAAAAAGTAACACAAAAGTAATGTAATGCATTTCTTTCAATAAAAAGTAACTAAGCGATTAGTTACTTTTTTTTCTTGGAATAACGCAATATTGTAATACATTGCATTTAAAAGTAACTGTCCCCAACACTGATTACTTCAGAGGACTTTTTTCAAAGCCTGACATCTGTGGTCACTATAAACAAATGTATCATTGAACGGAAAGCACTACTGTGTTCCACTAAAGAAAAAAATAATACAGGTTTGAAACAACATGAGGGTGAGTAAATGATGACTGACTTTTCCTTTTTTGCACGATCTATTCCTTTAATTCAAGGTTACAAAAGGACACAATCATGGTGATGTTACACCTGCACATCTAAGCGTCTCTCGCTGAGTCCCTCAAAGTGAAAGACAATATTCACCTTCAGTCACATGACGCATTAAGAGCGTAAATCCCCTCTCTTCTCTATGTGGGGTTTAACAGCAGAGCCGAGGGAACCGTCTCTCTCCACGGAGGATTAGTAAAGAGCTTGGATTCAATTCACTTCATTATTCAACGGTTATTGCGTGCTTGAGGAAACACGTTTAAAACCCAACACACAGGCAAGGTGACTGTCACATTCATAATAAAGGTCCTGAGTGTAACAACATTACGTTTGAAGAGCATGATATCTAGATTGAGAACTCAGTAGTGTGGAGAGCTAAGCCACTGCTACACTCTTGAGTGAACAGACTCAGATAAAGTTTAATGGGATATGTAATGCTGTTTAAATCCTCTTCCTTCTTTGACAGATATTCAGAGTTAATTGATTTAGAGTGACTTACAATGGCGAGACACGTCGGATGAGTGATCATTTCGATTCTGCTCATTTACTGTGTGAAGGATCTGCATATATACACGAGAATTTCAGACTGTAAACTCAGTCATCACCTGGAGCGCCGTCAGCCAATTCAAGTCCGAGAACCAATCAGTCTGATCATTTATATTCATGAATATTCATCAGCCATCAAAGCAGTGCATGAGAACAGAGGAGTTTGGAGAGCTGCTGGGAAATGCTCATACAATCAAAGAAAATTAACTATTACTCACCAAAGTATTTAGTTTATCCTTATTTTAACAGTAACTCGTAAACTTGAAGAAAAAAGTGAATACTTTGGATTTACCTGGATCTCTGTATTAGTTGCTCTTAAATTTTTATCTGATATTCAGAAAAATCATAATAATAGATGCACAGTCTGGTTCGATATGTAACATGCATTAATACGCTTATACACTCAGAGTTAAATGAGATACTAACCTGGGGTGCGTTTCCCAAAAGCATCGTTAGCGAACTATGGTGGTAAGTCCTATTGAACTCTATTGGTAACGACGGAACTTGCGACCATAGTTGCTTTTGGGAAACGCACCCCTGATCACTAACCACTAACCTAGATTAACCTCAGCTGCTATCAATGAAATGAGACAGGAGCTGTTAAAAAAAAAAAAAAAAAAATTGCATCAAACACAACATACGTCGCCTAACAAAAGTAAAAGAAACAAAACATTTGTTTAACTGAACATTTATTTTTTATTATTAATCATGAGTAATCATGTTACATAAGATTAATCAGGATTAATCACACAATGCTAAAACTGTTAATCATAAATATATTTACATAACTTAAGTATATTACATCTATTTCATGACATCTTAAATTTGAGACAGATTTTTTTTTTAAATGCATACGTCTAATATTGATTGCAAGTATTAATTGCAACATTTTTAATTATTATAATTAATTCCTATGTTTTAACAGCAACTATATGTATCTACAGTACAAGCTTTAGAAAAAGTAATAATTATTTTTTGCAATTTTATGTAGTGATGCTAGTGGTGCATGACATCTTTGTAACAGATTATTCACTTGGATTATTTGTATAAATGCATATGTTGGCATTTGTGTGCATGCATCAGCTCTGGAATTGCCCCATTTGAATGTATTATACTTAATTACTATGTTATTACAACCACCATATGTATCTACAGTACATGCAGCTGTAGAAAATTGAATCAGTATTTATTTATTTAATTCCATTTTGTAATGCTAATGATGACATCATTTTAATTTAAATTTGAGACAGAGGATTCTTATAAATGCAAATGTTGGCACTCGTGCATTTATTCAATGTAGAGTGGGAAAAAATGGAAGTGGAAAAAAAGACATTGAAGTGAGAAAAAAAAGCCAAATTATTTGAGTTTTTAAACATATGTAACAGACCAAATTCACTTTAACTTATCTTTGTCTTTCGGTTACCATTTGGGAAAACTGAATAAAACATGGTGGAGGAAGAGGTTTGTAACATAGGCCACTATCAAAGACAGCTGAAATCAGTGAAACAACAGACAACAGACAGGAAATGACACACTTCACTTCAAAGGTCTACTCTGATTGGCTGCCAGAGCATGAATTCTTTTAGCTGTAATCCATGAAGGATGGAAACTGTATGCATAACCACATTCTTCAAATAAAACTAATCTGGCAATTTAAAACAGCTATCACCAATGCAAATCAACATTTGTTGTCTAGGCACATTATTTTTGTCTGAAGCTCTTTAAAGCTGGAGCTGATGGGACTAATTGTTTCAAACTGCAAATGTTAGAGATTTGATGACCAATTACTACTTTTGATTTTGATGACCATAAGGAAAGAGTCGCAACATCAGCAGTCATTTACTTCATAAATTTAACTGATGAAAACTGACATTTATTGTATCCAAGTAACCACATTTGACTCAGAAACAGCTGACAGCTTCAAGCATTCCTCCCGTGTGTGCTGAGTCTCAGCTCTTTGTGTGGCTGTTTGCTGTTATCAACAACATTAAATCTTACTTCAATCATAATTACATTTTACATGAGCATTATTTAATATTTAAAGTAGTCTTAATTGTCACTAGGACAAGATTTCAGTGACTATGTAGCATGATTTCCCCACCAAACCAGTTAAGTGCAACCCTTGCCTCATGACTGGTTTCATTGGCTAGCAATCATGCAGTCATCTGTTGAGAAAAGCTCAGACTTCATGTATTCAGATTAGAGTTAAGAAATATCTGTTCACGACAAATTGAAATGTGCTATTAAGGATTGGGGTAATGCTAAAAATATCTTGCTTCTCACTTCTGAAGTTATAATTACGAGTTTGTCACGTTAAAGATCTTCGTTGTTGAAAACACCAGGAATCATGGAGGACAGCCATGAGTTCATTTTTATCTATTTCTTGTGAAAATCTTATTAAAGCCAAAAGGTATAGAAGATATTGAGTCAATATCAAACAGGTTTTGAATAAAATGTACTGTAGCATCCCATTAATTTGTAACCGTATAAACTTTCACTGTGCCATGTAGATATTCTGCTTGCTGACGATTCTGAAATTTTGCTCAAATAAATGCTATTTTTGCTATATAAAATGGATAGTTCACACAAAAATGAAAATTCTGTCATTAATTACTCACCCTCATGTTGTTCCAAACTCATGAGACCTTTGTTCATCTTCAGAACACAAATTAAGATATTTCTGATTGAATTCAAGAGCTTTCTGTCTCCCATAGACAGCAAGGGAACATAAGGACATTTTTAAAATAGTCCATGTGACATCAGTGGTTCAACCTTAATTTTATGAAGCTATGAGAATACTTTTGTGTGCAAAGAAAATTAAGATTGAACCACTGATGTCACAAGGACTACCTGGTCTCATGATGAAAACATACCTCTGGGAACTTTTTCACAAGATGCGAAATATGTACCAATAAGTACATATCACTGTAATTTCCAACATAAATGAACACTAGAGGCGGTAAAACAGCGAGCACTTGTAATTGTTTTCCCACACAGTTATGATTACAGCTCCATATGTTTCGCTTTCCGGACATAACGATTTTGCTCAGTAGCTCAGCCGCACAGAATTGGACTTAGGATGTGAAATCCTTGGGTATGACTCTCGTCAAAAACATCACTCATGATGAAAGAGCTTAAAGATGATAGATCGAAAAACAAGCTAAAACGGCATGCTTGCAATTGTGTTTTTACTTCACATTCACTTTTGTTCATACTATCAGATAGGTTTAGGTGTAGTGCAGATGGTACGTTATTTTAAAACGTAACGGAGCATTAGACTTATAGCACCACTCAATGGACATTTCAAGTCAGAACGAAACGTACCACATGTACGTTCATCTGTTACAGGGGAAAAAAAACCTGAACACTCTTTTAGCACCACTCAGTGGACATTTCACATCGAATATGTCACGAAACATGCATGGTGGTAGTTATTTGACATCTTGATGAAAATGTTCTCAGAGGTACATTTTCGTCACGAGACCAGGTTGCACAAGGACTATTTTAACAATGTCCTTACTACCTTTCTGGGCCTTGAACATGGTAGTTCTCTTTCTGTCAATGGAAGGTCAGAAAGCTCTCGGATTTCATCAAAAATATCTTAATTTGTGTTCTGAAGCTGAACAAAGGTCTTAAGGTTTGGAATGACATGGGGGTGAATAATTAATGACAGAATTTTCATTTTGGGGTGAACTAACCCCTTAAATACATACAACATTCATCAAATGGTTATTTATATACGTAAAAATACACGGCTGTAACAACAAGAGAAAGCAATAAATTGTTCCCCAGTTGTAAATATAGTGATACTAGTGGCACTGAAATCACACAGTAACATTTTATAACAAGGTTTCATTTGTTAATTACATTAGTTAACATGAACTAACAATGAAAATGTAATAATAAAGCATGATGAAATTAAAAGATTAATTCAAATGAGTCAAATCAAATTTGTACTCAAAATGTATCCTCAGCAGTCTTGGTCAATAGGTTGAGGGAGGTTTAGGGGGTTGTTTTTAATTTTTTTTTTCCCCGCCTGTAGCTCTGCATGTCTGCCTAAGCACACTGCTCCCACCTGCCTGCTCTTTGTCTCACACCAATCTATTTCTGCTCAATCCAGACGGCTTGTCCATTCTGAAGAGGACTCAGAGGAGAAAGCTGGAACACAGTTATACTGCTGCAACAGCACTCTCTGGAACAACCCCCAAATCAAATCAAGAGTTCTGTAAAAACATATCTCAACTGAAAAAACTAAAACCCAACTCATAAAATTTGAATTTGAATAAATAACATCCACTCCACAATCAACTCTGAATCTCATTTATAATTGGCCAAGAAATACACTGCTGTCTAAAAATCTATCAAAATTAAACATAATTATAATCATGGTGTGACACAGCATGAAAAGTTTAAAGGATTTAGTTTAAAAAAAAATTAAATATCAAGCACTCATACAATCAATGTTATAAAAAATAAACAGTATAAAGTGACTAAAGGCTATTTTAGTAATACTTTGCAAACTATTAACTAGTATACAGTTACACACACATGCACACAGTTGCAAAAACTCTTCAAAAAACATCAGGTTATATGCATTACTAGATGGTTATGCAATTTATTACTGTGTTTTACTGGCTGAGTTTAACAGAGTGGAACTCATTTCTTGCCTCTTGCAGCAGTCACAGATAACAGCCGATGGGCAGCATGGACAGCAGCTGTGTATGAGCAGATGAGTTATATCACTTCTTTCACTCAGAAAGTTTGACTCAAAACTGCTGCTGGCATGAGGAAGAGGCTGTTTTAAAAACAACAAGACAATGGACATGACCTCAATATTATTTTTGCAAAAAACAGATGGAAAATAGCAGTCTATTGTTGACTGTCGGCAATGTCTACACAATGATGTCCAGTGAATTGTATACTTACAATTTTATTCTGCAAGAACTCACGGTAACACTTTAGTATAGGGACCAATTCTCACTATTAACTAGTTGCTTATCATCATGCCTATTATTAACATATTGGCTGTTTATTAGTGCTTATAAAGCACATATTCTGGATGACCATATTTTACATCCCTAATCCTACCCAATACCTAAACTTAAAATGGGGAAACATGGGGAAACAATGGGGAAACATGCTTTTTGGCAGCAGAATGGTGTAATTTTTTCGATCTACCAGCAAGGGCTGATGGGCCAAATTCTGACCTCTTGAAATCAAAATATATGTTATTCCATTAACAAAATATATGTTAAGAACAAGTACAGTATATAATGTGCAGAAACGACAACAGATATAGTCAACCCAGGCTCACCACCTGTGGCAACATTTTATGTTTTTTTTGTTTTTTTTGCCATGTTTTGCGACACTTTCTAAATGAATTGTCCAGTGGGTGATGTTAAAAGCGTATTCAGTTTTATCTGAAACAGATGCATGATTCTGCCGGTGTTTCATTACACTGTATGCAACCTGATCTCTTGACAAAAACGTACCCGTGGAGATTTTTCGCAAGACACAAAATACGTACCGCCATGTACGTTTCGTGACATATTCAATGTGAAATGTCCACTGAATGGCGCTAAAAGAGTGTTCGTTTTTTTCCCCAGAACAGATGAATGTACATATGGTATGTTTTATGTGACGCTGGTTTTGTAGGTGTCACCGCAGTTCTGACTTGAAATGTGACCATGGACCACAAAACCAGTCATAAAGGTCAATTTTATGAAACTGAGATTTATACATATATATATATGAGATTTTATTTACATATATATATATATATATATATATATATGAAAGCTGAAAAAGCTGAATAAATGAGCTTTCCACTGATGTATGGTTTGTTAGGATAGGACAATATTTGGCCGAGATAGAAGTATTTGAAAATCTGGAATCTGAGGGTGCAAAAAAATCTAAATATTGAGAAAATTTCTTTTAAAGTTTTCCCAATGAAGATCTTTGCAATGCATATTACTAATCAAAAATTAGGTTTTGATATATTTACGATAGGAAATTAACAAAATATCTTCATGGAACATGATCTTTACTTAATATCCTAATGATTTTTGGCATAATAGAAATATCGATAATTTTGACCCATACAATGAATTTTTGGCTATTGCTACAAATATACCTGCGCTACTTAAGACTGGTTTTGTGGTCCAGGGTCACAAATGTCCATTGAGTTGTGCTATAAGTCTAACGCTCCATAACATTTTAAAATAACTAACCATCTGCACTACACCTAAACCTACCCAATAGTATAAAGAAAAGCAAATGTGACGTAAACACACAATTGCAAGCATGCTGTTTTAGCTTGTTTTTTGATCTCTCATCTTTCAGATCTTTCATTGTGAGTCATGTTTTTGATGGGATTCGTACCCAAGGATTCTGCATCTTAAGTTCAATTCTGTGTGGCTGAGCTACTGAGAAAGATTGTTACATCCAGAAAGCGAAACATATGTAGCCGTAATCATAACTGTGTATGAAAACGATTACAAGTGCTCACTGTTTTACTGCCTCTAGTGTTCATTTCTGTTAGAAACTGCAGTGATATGTACTTACTGGTACGTATTTCGCATCTTGTTAAAAAGATCCCACAGGTACGTTTTTGTCATGAGATCAGGTAGGTTGTATGTATTGCACTGTAAATCACTTTCCAAAGTTTATGGCAAATGTAAATGTAAATTTTACAAATTTGAAATAGGAAAAATGCATGCAACACAACACTGTCATTATTTTTATGCCTGTTGGAGGGCGCTTACATTTGAAATGTAGCTATAGGTTGTAAGAAGCTGCTTGCGCATATGGAATTGTTTTTAGATGACGACAGCCTCTTGAGCACTCTGCAGTATAATGCTGTACCAGGTGGGCTACTGAGCAAGTTTACTATGTAAGAAAAGCCATACATATACTGGTTATATGATGCAAACTTTGAAATGTATCACTACATTAAAAGGGTTTTGAGGTCATCATATTGTGCAAGAAAAGCAAGTTTTTATTAATCAAATTATTTAACTATAATTTGTATGAAAATGAATAAAAGCTGTTAGTGTTTTACTACCACTAGTGTTCATTTCAGCTGGAAACTGCAGTAAATCGTATGTAGAGGTATGTTTTGCAGAAATTTAGATAGAGGTACAGTTTTCTAGTAAGCTTATAATGGACATAACCTGTACAAAGATAAGCGCTCTCTGACAGGGATAAGCTGCATTTAGAAGGAGCTTCTGTCTTCAAGTGGGAGAGAGAGAGAGATAATGGGAAGAAATTCCCTGTTCTGTCATAGTTGGGAGGTTTGTCCTTCACACATGGAACAGATGGGGGTAGAAGGTCATCATATAAACTCATTGCCCTGTACTGTTGTTTCAGGTGATATGCGAGTGTGAAGGTCATTGAATAGGGTCTGGTCAAGTTGTAGCTGCTATTGTAAAATGTTTTTTTTTCTCTCTCTCTCTCTCTCTCTCTCTCTTCTTGTCAGTTATAAATGATAAATGTTATCTTTTGGTGTCCTAATAAATTGATAAAGGCACCTTTCGATGGTTGCTGAAGCTAAAAGTGTCTAATTATTCATGTATGACTTTTCTAAATTTAATGTTATGAATAAACAATGTCAATCTATATCCAGAAATATGAGCTATAGTAACACGAAAAGGCATAAAAATGATTAAATATTGAATATATGTAAACCTAACTCATTTAAGGAATACATTTTATTATACCTCTCTCTCTCTCTCTCTCTCTCTCTCTCTCTATATATAATATACTGTAGTACTGTATATATAGTATTATATTTCTGTAGTACCAAAATGTACTAAAAATGCTACAATGTGCTTCATATTCACAATGAAAACATTTGCTTACACATAACCTAACAGAGGAAAACATCATTTGAACATAATCAGAACTTATAAATTATACATTACATTTTACAACACATACTTTATACAGTATATATAAACCTATATATACTTATATATATGCAGTATATACATGTGTATATGTATATACAGTATATTGTCGTTTTGAAGCTTCACAGCTTCAGTCCTCATTCACTTTCATGATGGTAATGGGTTGCCAGGCTATTCTTCAGAAATTCACTTTTTTCACATAAGTCATGTACATTTGGAGAAACACCATTGTAACTTTTTAGCAAAGTTTCTTTAATGCATCACTGTGTCCTTCAACTTGAATAAACACTCTAGGAATTCATTAGCAGTATTCATAGTACATGAAAAGAAACTTCAAGATCAAAACCATCAGGTTCTCCAAGCACACAAAGACAATTATTTCATTGTTCAAAGAGCCATGTAATAATGAGAAAGGATCCATTAATTAATTGTTTCTGGATTCAGTGGATGAGCCACACGAGCACAGAAAGCTGTCATGCAGATCTGGCAACAAAAGCTTAACAACAGTCCTATAGAAGTAACTTACTGTGTATACACTTTATACAACCTACTGTGCAATGTGACTGCACACTCCAGTATCTCAGCAGATACAGTACAAAATCCTGGTATCGTTTGCCTGTGTTTCACCAATTATGTGACATCCTACTCTTTATTACATACTATATAGTAGGACGTTTGTTCCATATAGTGTGCTCTAGGTTTTTACAGCACATGAAAAGAGTTAGTATATTAGTATGCTATTTTTTTTTTGTTAATTAGTTCCTTGTTTAAATGTACTGTATACAGTTACTGTTCACTAACCATTTGAGAACTACTATTCAACTTTTGCAGATCTCTGAGTTGAATGTAAATCTTAAAGTAGAATTTAATTCTATTCCCTAACAGCCATTAAATGCACTGATTCCTTCCAAAAGACAGCACAGAGGGCAGCTGTGTATGAGCAGATGTGGAATCACAGAGAGTTTGGCTCAAAACCACCACCGGCACCAGGAAGAGGCTTTTTTAAAAACAGCATGAGAATGGACATGACCTCAATATTATTTAAGCATTGAACACGTGGACATAGCAGTCTATTGTTGACCCTTGACAATGACCACAGAATGACATCTAATTTATTCAGGATTAGCATGCAAATACAAGCCAAATAGTTACAGAATGTGCTCAAATGCTAGTTTAAGTCTTCTAAACACGTTGTTTTCTGCTTGTAAAAGCAGTAGTATTTTTCACATGTTGTGTTATAATAATATAACATATGATTTTCTATTGATATTACACAATTTGCTGTTTGTTTTCCTCACATCCAGATGAATGTGAAAGATGATAAATTGCACAGTTTAATTTGTTCAGCAAGGAATTATTTAGTCATATTATTGAGCGAACTATTCTTGTTTGTGTTATTTGGATATTATGTATGTTTTATGCTATTATTATGGTGAGATCTCTGTAGTTATTGGCTAATTAAATCATGTTATCCTTGGAAAATAACAACTGTCTAAAGTTTCCATAGATAATGACCCTGAATAGTTAAAACTCAATAACACTTGTTCTTTTTTCGCTCTTGATTCACATTACATGTTTTTAAAAAAACATATCAATATTTAATTAGCACAAAAGTAATTATTTTTAACTCAGCATTGCCTTTTTCAAACTCAAACAATAAAGCAGTACAATTTTCTAAGTTTTCTCTCTTGTCTTCAATTTGAATTCTTTTAACTGTGTTAAAATGTCAATTCACTCCTAACTGCTGAGAAAAGAGCCTGTAATTAGACGAAAACAAACGTGAGAAGTCTAACATGTTCAAGACTATCAATTTGAAGGTGGGAATGAAATGACACATTCTTTGTTTTGCAGGACTGTTTTTTTCAACCCAGGCTCACTGGAAATACGTGCCTCTACATAAATTTCTGCAACCCCGTAATTCTGTACCTTACTGCACGTTTCGTGGCAGTTTCAAAGTGAAATGTCCAGAGAGTGGCGCTAAAACACACGTATAATACGTGACCGTGGCACGTTTTTATTACATTGGTACAGGCACGTATTGCTATGTTTTTATTATGCTGATTGAGGTACGTTTTGCGGCCATTCAGAATTCAAATATCTGGTGAGTGTCGCTAAAGATTAATGCTCTATCATGTTGGAAATATCCCCTGCACCAAACCCAAACCTAAACCTACCCAATAGTGTTAACAAATGCAAAAGTAATATGAAAATGTATTCGCTGACACAGCCATGCTATTTTAACTTCCTTATGCGGATTTGAGTTGTTTAATCAAACCGTAGTTTCACAGGGATTCGTACCAGAGCTCTTCATCACCTAAGTGCAACGCCGTATCGCATGAGCTACCGAGTAAACCTACTGGATTAGAAAACTCATGCATATGAAGCTGTATATGTGACGACAACATTCAAAAGTATCAGTTTTCAAATCGTGCAGGATGTTAAAATTGTTTTGAAGTCATAACATAACACTCTGCAACTAATTGTGTGAAAATTAACCTTTATTAATCAAAAATATACCTGTAAATTATACTTCTGTGTGAAAAAGAATAAAAATTGTCTGAGTTTTACTGCCTCTAGTGTTCATTTCAACTGGAAACTGCAGCGATTTGTATGTATAGGTACGTTTTTTCAGTTTTGCAGAAATGTATGAATAGGCACGTATTTCCAATGAGCCTAGGTTGGTTTTTTATTTATGTCTTTAGTTCGTTCATTGTGAGTCAGATCTGAAATGATGAGCAAATGAAGCCCTTTATATGATAAAGCACCAAATGTGAACAATGTATGAATCAGATTTTGACTGTTATGATTGTTCATAATGGAGCTGTGGTCCAAACGTTCTGTGGTTCACTCTGTCTTCTTGTCTCGATTTTGAGGGGTGAGACAGCTTCATCTGTGAGATTATATGACATTTTGTGGCATAGCTGGACTCTGATTAATATGAAGATTGAGTCTTATATGATACGATTCTAATAAGCAATGCCTCAGAAGCATCTTAGAATTGAAATCTGACATGGAATAAGACATGAATCGTTTATATCATTCCTTTTCAAAGCAGAAAGCACACAGTTCAGAAAATTCCCTCAGGTGCAATGGAATTTCTTATGCTGTGTCCTCATATTAACAATTATTGGACAAATTCACTGAACAGTTGTGCTATTTTAACATGCTGTATTTCAGCACAAAAATCTGCATTGTGTTCACTAACTAATTCAGCTTTAATTTACTGTAGGATATTTTTCACAAAAGGCCGTATTTGACTGCTGCAAATAGCATTGTGTTATTGCAACAGTTTAATAAAATATCATTTGAAAAACATTTATACAGTATAAAACTTTTATACAACAAAACTTTTATACAGTACATGAAAAAAAAAGAAAGAAATTCAATAAAAATGTCGTGGTACATCAGGGAAATAATAACATTATAATAAATATTTATAACATTTTGAAAAAGCATTTTAAAGACTATATTATTAGAGAGTTGATTATGCCTAGACTTTTTTTTTTTTTTTTTTTTTTTTTTTTAAAAATTATTAATTAGTTAATATTTCTAATTATATTAATAAAAAGATTATGCCAAACTACATAATAATGTTTATGTTTTGGATTATTTCAGAAGATGTAATTCTTTACAAAATTGCATTTTTTTTAATGTATCACATGCCATGACAGATAAAAAAAAAACAAAACAAAACAAAAAACTATTAAGATTTGAAGTGCACATTCAATACAATTAAGCACAGTCTTTTTCAAAAGGAAACACTCCTGAAAAAAACAGTAACACAACCAACACAGATACTTCAGCCACTTTCTAAGACAAGGACATTGGACAGCAAAAGGGTGGCAATTTTTATTTTGTTAGGATAGCTTGTCCCGTGGCTGATTGTTGAGATTTGCAAACCAGTCTATCTGTCAGACTCTGACAAATACGCCACACAGCTCGGCCTGACAGCACTCACGGCGCCATTACTGAAACAATGCCTTCGAACGGCGCTTTAGAAACCTAAAAAAGCTCTCGAAGAGTGAGGATCAGTACTAAAGAATAGACGGCCATGACAGCCTGTCGCTCAGGCTCTGTTTTAGAGCCACATACATTAGCAAACTGCAATTAGCTTAATCACCGCTGACAAAAGTGGCATCAAATATATATTAAACAGACAAAAGAATCTTACAGAGGCGTTCTCATTATCAATACTTTTCCACGAGGCGTGAAAGAAGGACAGGCATTCATATCTTGAAAAGGACTGCAAAGAACGTCTGCTAACAACACTTTCAAACTGAGGAAAGGCAAATCAGTTGATGCAAATCAAGCACTTTGAAATATCTCTCTGGCAAATCAATAGAAAGAACCCTTTGACTATAAGAATAAAGTTTTGTCCATATATCAGGAAGAGACCATCCGCCACATCAGGTGATGAGAGACCAACCAGGTTGCTTTATTTAATGCGATGTAGAAATGGTTGTTATATCTAACAATATATATAATAACCTGAGTAAGCTACTAATTAGAATTCAGATTAAATTCAATGGTAGTTTCTTGGCTGGCACATGATGTCTGGATGTAAGCAGTTTGCTAATGGGTATTTATTGCATCTACCAGCCAAACCTTAATGTCTTAATTTTAGCAAAAAAAGTAAAAACCCAATTAGATAAGTAAAGTTTGACAAGCTTTGATGTTGGCTTGACAAAACCTGTTCGAAAGTTTTAAATAATTTTGAAAAGCTTGAAGTTCGAAAGTCATAATAAAACTTAATTTTATTACTTGAAGTAAATAAAATGTTGCAGGTATGTTTATAACATGATTCATCAGATTGCTAGCATGTTTTAGCATATTGTTAACATGATTTAACATGTTGCTAGCATGTTTCTAGCATGATTTAACAGGTTGTGGCTAGAAGGGATACAGCTAAAACCGGAAGCAAACATTAAGTTTGCTATCTATTAGATGGTATTTTATTAACGTCTACACATAACCCAATCCTAAACCTACCCCTTACGATAATGCAAAAACAGTAATTATTATTGTACAGTGTGACAAAAATTATGCTAGATGTGCGCATGCCCAGTAGACGAATCTGTATACCATCTAGCCTTAACCGATTTAACACATTGCTAGCATGCTTTAACATGCAGTTAACATGATTTAGCATGTTTCTAGCATGTTGCTAGCATGATTTCATATATCGATAGTAGGATATTGCACATTTGGTAGCATGTTACTAGCATGATTTAACACATTGCTATATGTTTTAACAATACGTTTTAGCAATGTGTTAATGTTGCTAACATGTTTTAGCATCTCCCTGGCATGATTTAGCACATTGCTAGCATGTTTTAACATGTTGATAGCATGATTTAGCGCATTGCTAGCATACTTTAACATGTTGTCTCAGGACAGTCATTAAGCTTTGCTAGTGATAGACTTCTTAATTACTCTAGCCTAAATGTTATTGAACAAAAGTTTTGACCCCTCCCCCCACATGAAAAAATACTATAGTAATTTATAGTAAATAATATAGTGTTTTTGAACCATACTATAGTAAAGTACTTGAATTAATTTGTTGTGGTAATTCTATAGTTGCTGTGGTAATATAACAACTATAGTAATATAAATAAATTACTTTACCCAATACTGTACTAATTTTTCTACAACAATAAGGTATATTATACTACAATACACCACAGTTTACTGTAGTAAAAACTAAAGTATACTACAGTAGCCTATTTATTACAGTTTATCAGTTCACTACAGTTAATACTTCAAAAACACTATAGTATGTACTATAAATTACTACAGTATTTTTTTCATGTGGGGCCTCAGTTAAAGTCTTTGGGACTTCTAAAATGATTTAAAACATTGATAGCATGTTTTAGCATGTTTCAACATGTTTTAGCATGTTGCTAGCACATTTCTAACACGATTGAACACATTGCTAGCATGTTTTAACATGTAGTTAACATGATTTCAGCATGTTTCTAACATGTTGCTAGTATGATTTTTCACATTTGGTAGTATGTTACTAGCATGATTTAGCACATTACTAGAATGTTTTAACATGTTGCTAACATGTTTTTGCATGTCACTGGCATTATTTAGCACATTGCTAGCATGTTTTAAGATGTTTTAACATGCTGCTAGCATGATTTAGCACATTCCTGTCATGCTTTATCATGTTGACCTAGGACAGTCATTACGCTTTGCTAGTAATAGACTAATTACTCTAAATATTGATGAACAAAAGTTTTGACCCCGTCAGTGAAAGTCTATGGGACTTTTCATAGTTGTGATAATCCGTTTAATGAAAATTGTGATCAGTTAAAAAAGATATGTGACCCTGGACCACAAAATCAGTCTTAAGTAGCACAGGTATATTTGTAGCAATAGCCAGGAATACATTGTATGGGTCAAAATTATTTATTTTTTTTTTATGCCAAAAATCATTAGGATATTAAGTAAAGATCATGTTCCATGATGATATTTTGTAAATTTCCTACCGTAAATATATCAAAACTTAATTTTTGATTAGTAATATGCATTGCTAAGAACTTAATTTAAACAACTTTAAAGGTGATTTTCTCAGTATTTTGACTTTTTTGCACCCTCAGATTCAAGATATTCAAATAGTTGTATCTCGACCAAATATTGTCCTATCCTAACAAACCATACATCAATGGAAAGTCTATTTATTCAACTTTCAGATGATGTGTAAATCTCAATTTCTAAAAATTGACCCTTATGACTGGTTTTTGTGATACAGGGTCACATATAGCATACCGAGTTATTCTTACATTTATTTTATAAAAGTAAAGATAAAAAAAAGGTCTGTACCATGACCTCAAGGTAGAAATTCTACAATTATTCTAAGAATATGATGTTCTTTCAAGAGAAGTGGGGCAACTCTTCACTAAAAGCCTAAAGTTCACTAATTCTTCACTAAAAATTTTAAAGCAAAAAACGTGTACCGCAACCTTAAGTTGGATTGTAATAATTGTAATTTTTACAATTATACCAAGTATATGATGTTCCATCAAGAGAAGCGGGGCAAGTATTCACATAAAGTACACTAATACTTTAATATGCTTTCTGAAAGCCAGCAAACAATGAGCTTGCAACATAACGCTTGACAACAGTCCTTTTTATCTACATTATAATCACTTTTGTTAAAACTACAACCATGACCAAGGAGTCATTAATAACACACCAGCTCAATCAAATCTCACTCCACTTTCCAATAAACAGCATCTCTGCACTGTTCAGCCATAATATGATCAAATTTAGCCCTGTCAATATCAAATCTCTGCACCACTGACCCACAAATATGATCCAATATAACCTCATCAATATCAAATCTCTGCACCATTTTATCATCCAATATCATAAATCTAACATAATCAAAATCGACCCTCCGTACACATCATCAGTTGAGTCCAGGCTCTTTAAATCAACAAGTATTGGACACATGCTGTTAAATCAGTGCAGCAGTCGTTCACTGTCTGCGGCTTTCACTTCAAACGTAGTATCAGTCACATTAGAAGCCTCACACAGAGTGGCTGTTCCCCTTTCAAGCCCATCACAGACAGCGCAGCGCTGTGACTAAATGATTAAGGCGTGGAATCAAAGTGCATTTTCTCTCGCCTACCCAATCACATGCTAATTACATAATGAAGCAGTTTTCCAGCTTGACGATCGGGAGCGTGTTTGAGCTTGAAGGACAGGGCACTCAGACGACACAATATGATCTGCAAATGCCAATGATAAACATTTAGAAATAGCTAGAATTTGATATTTTCCTCACAACTTCAAAGGGTCATACATTGTTTTCATCTTCATGTCGTTCCAAAGACAAAATATATTGTGAATGAAGCTGTGCTTTACAGAGTGTAAGACTAAGATACATGATAAAAAAAGAAAGAAAGCAGTAAGACATAATGAAATAAAAACATCATTTAGAGTTGTTAAATGTCCGGACAAGAAGGTAAGACATCAAATCAAATATGGTAAACAGAAGCTCGAATGTGTAGAACAAAATGTACCTTTCATAAATGGTCTACCTACAGTAAGGATATTCTTCTTGACAGTATTGTTGGCTTAAAGTCATACAAACAAATTCACAATATTGATATTTAATTTATTGTGGTAAACAAATATATGCATATTTACACTTTAATGGCCCAAACATAATATTTAGCTGTGTCCCACATTTTGTGTGAAACCCTGAGTATGATTTTCTCTTTATTACAAAAAATATAATATTCATTTAAATCATTTATCATCATAATTAGTAATCATAATCATTTTATGCTGCAAGAAAGACTGACTGTCATTGTTTTCTTCATGTTGTAGTGTTGATTGCACCTGTCAAGCTCAAGCATTCAACCCTGTAGCTAAAGCTTTCAAAATATAATGTCTTATTTTATGCAAAATATATGTTTATCAATAACTACAAACCAACAGGGGCGGTGTCAGAGAATTTTGAACACAGGTGCTGAGGGGGTGCTAGTTCACTGACAGGGGGAGCTTGGCAATTAATAGTAAATATGACCAAAACAGGTTATTATTTTTTCATATGAATAATAAAATCGCCCACTTGATTTTGTAACATTTTATTACATGATTATTTGACTCATCGCATTTTTTGGCCATTCACTCTGACGTTAATTTAGATGAACATGCGCTATATAGGCGCATGTCAACTGTTTATGAGTGTGGGAGTATTATCGTGCTTAATGCATGACATGGAAGCGTCTGCGCAATCCCTTGCATTTATTTATTTTTTTTTTTACCTACGGAAAGAACTTATAATACATCATTTTTGGATGCACTTTCTGCCGTCTTATGCTGTCTCCGTGAAATTCAGCGCGTCACAACAAACAGTTCACATAAGAAATAAATCTAGGCCTAGAAAGCTTGAAATGTAGGCTATACTATTATACGAACCAATTCAAATAAAAAACAAATTTTCTTTAACTATGTAGACTGTATGAAAAGGTGTATTTTTCTATTAATTGCACGTCCATTACTGTGGAGACGGCGAGTCGGCGTCCGCATTCGGCAGCTTGTCGCATGTTTGCAGCCAACACTGAGAAAGCACTAGTTTAGTAATAAATAATTAAAATGTCGTCTTTTTCCCAGACGCATTCATAATCATTAGGTTATAATAGGCTATAATACGCAAGTATGCCTTTAGCCTATATTAAAGAATGGTTTAGTAGGTTATTATATTAATCAATTTAACATAAAAGTGCGACTAGTTGACTAGAAGAATCTTTAGTCGGAGGCAGGCTTACTTGGAAAATGGAAACAATCCATTTTTAAAATTAAATGCTATGACATTACAAAAAGTGCGACTGCACAAAACAGAAAATGTTTTACTTTGCATTTTTGAAAGGTTTCATGAACAGACGATATACGTTGTCAAACTCATAACCTGTTCACGCGGATCCGCGAAAATGACTAAACGTGTATTATGCATGCCGGGCCAGTAGTTGGTGATGTCACGTCGTAAAGAAACTCACACATGCCTATAGACTCAATACGTAATAGGCATGTGTATGACATCACTGCATTTTCATAGACCGTTTCATCGGGCGCACGTGCCTGGCCCTAAGTTAACTTAAAGTCTGTGTGTGTTGATCGGTCTGGCTAGTGGCGCCCGCTACAAACGCAGTTAAAGTGATGAGAAATGAAATTGGGCTCAGGTTGTTGTGCTGTGGGATGTGTTTCCCATACATTTATTTATTTTTGTTTTGACCCGCCACAACATCAAAACTGACCGATTTTCCAAAAGGCGTCGTTGAATAAACATGAACACGTACTGCACGTTTCAAAATCAAAATGAGGCGCGGGTGTTTTTCTATCACTGTGTTTCTGAAGGAGGACTGTCTTTAGAAAATTTTTGATGTCATTTTCATTTCATCTGGCATGTTATATGCCTGATAAAGCAGCGTTTGTAAGCTCAGCGCTGCTTTGTGTACAGCCATTACCAAGGAAACCTCTATTTCTCCCGCTTTAAAGCACCTCCTGCTGGCAGAGAATGAATTTGCATTTTCAATAAACCCGTCAGATTTATGCAGCAAACATATGTTGCTTGTTATCAAAAAATAATCTACTCTAGAGGGACTTGGCTGTTGTTATTCATTCTATTTGGAAGTTTACACGGAGATGATAATGGTATAGTTTCAAAAACTTCCACCTTGAAACCCGTTTTCAAAAGTTTACGTTTTCAGGCCAAAAGTTTGAGTTTTCAGATTTTAGTTGAAAACGATGTCATGTAAACTTTTCTTTTCTTTTTCTTTAAGAATTCTAATCCCTCTTTTGTAACCTTTCTGGAAAGTACCAGAAAGCTTACAGCAGGATTTCGATTCATTGCACTTTAATGGGCGTCACCCACACATAATATACAGACGCACAATGATTCACACAGTTTTAAGTTAGCGTGAAATGAACAACATCTGGTCCTCCTCTCTTTATTTTCTCTCCCGCTTGTCCTTCAGTCATATAGACAATGAACTAAAGTGAACAGAGAGAGGGAGGACACCAGATGTGTAAGGGTCCAGATGGGACGATTGTCTTGGCTTCATTCCAATATGACAGTCAGATCTTCAGAAGACGAGTGATAAAGTCCTCGCGGCGTGCCACACACGCACAGCCCAGCCCTCATTAGAGTTGAGTACTAGCACTCACACACGCTCTTCAAGGATTAGAAAACTGTTTAACATACTGATAAATGCTTGAGTGTTAATTTAATTTCTCTTTTGCTTGTCGTTGGTGTACTTCAGTATAATTAGTTTGGAAGCACATAAATGTCATTAGATGCCTCTTGTGACGGCTGTAGATAAGCCCGGTTCTCAAGATAAGCCCCCTTTGCCAAATATATGACTAGCTGTAGAACACCAGATCATTTAATCAATTTCTGTCATACACTTAAGCGATTCTGTGGTTTTAAAAGGGTGATAACTTTTTGAGCCAATTACCTGAACTCTGCAATGTGACTGATCACTTCTGAGTAGCAAGAAAATTGTCATATAGTGCTGACAGTGATGAAATAAAGAACGCATTCCCAAACCCTTCACTAACATAACGCAGTGTTAATGTTTACTTTTTTTTTAGTCAATACCTGGCTTTGTCATATTCTTTTTTTAAATGAACAGACTAATACTAATAAACAAAAATGCCATCTTATTTTAGTCAACAAAATCTTACATATTGGTTTAAAAATGTATTAAACGTATTGATTTAAACATTTAACAAAATTGTTTATGAAACCAAAAAAACTTCATTAATATTTGTATCAGTAATTGCATTGAAAACATCAACATTGCATCAAATGGGATCCTTTAGAAGGATCTGTATGCAGAGCTGTAGGTGCTACACACAATAACAGAATAAGTTGTGTAAGTGAAGAATGTCAAAAGAAAAAAAAAAAATCTAGCTTCATGCATTCTTTTTATTATTATTATTATTATTATTATTATTATTATTATTATCAAAACTTGAATGTGGGTAAGTTTCATAAAAAAACAACAACAACAACAAAAAAACATTTTGAACAAAAAGCTGAGGAAATCGTGTTTTTGTCAACGACTATGTCTGGATTGGATTCAGATCGATGATTAAAACATAGATGGAGTAGATCCCAAAGCTTGCACAATCTTATATCACTTCTTGGGTCAACATTTCATTTGTTAATGTTAGGCAGTTTTGATTTATATGCTGTTTAATGCTTTATGATCTTGTTATTTCACACGTTTCTGCTTACATATGCGATTCCTTGTTTCTGATTCTTTTTCTTCGCCTGTGTTTTGATCCAGGGATTCAATACTTTTTCAGAAGATTGTGTAATAATGCTTTCTACCACATGACAGTGAAAAATATCGTCAGTGGCAGGGAAGTGTTGTCTCATAAATGATGGAAAATTCCATAAATGGCAAGTTCAAGAATCAAAAAACGCTTATGGAATCTTTGATCGAACCTCAATATTGCAATATTCGAATGATGTATTACTCTTATCTGTATGATTAAAAATGGAGTAATTTAAGTTTTTTCAGAGTTTGGAGGAAAAAAATGCAATTGAACATCCTGGAGCATTCACACCAACCTCAGAAGCTTAAAGGAGAAGTGAACTACTCCTTTAAGATACTAACACGATCAGTTTCATTGTATATAAACCTAAAAGATGGAAAGACGACTTCTTGAACATGTAACTCCACATGGAATGACAGATACAGACAGAAGCTTCTGCCATCTGTGAGCAAAACCATTGAAAGTCTTTGTTTTTTTTTCAGCTTATAAAGATCAAATTTGACCATTCAGCCTTCATTACATCATTAATTAAAGACACCATGTATAGAGCATTGTAGTGACGGCAAATTTTTGTAGGCCAACCCGGAAGTCACCCTGGTTCTCTCGACAAATACCCATTAGGAGTTTTCCATTGGCTTTTGGATTATTGCAGAAAATAAGCTCTGTGACCAACAAATGTTTATGATATATCATACGTATACTTACATGTTTGTTCGTCATAAGCTTCACAAATGAACACAAATTTAATGAATTTTGAAGTCTAAATACAATAGCTAGAAGTACAAAGCTAAACATAGGCAATGTAGGTAAACAAACTGCATCATGGTCGTATGATTTCACAACTGAGCTTCTGAAACGCTTTCTGTCATTAAAAAACATTTGAGCTAGAATATTTGACAAGAAAATGATTACAAACACAAGGTTTTGAAAGCAGACTGTGAGTAGATGAGTTTATCTGTTTGGTGTGGTGACGTTTATGTCCCTGACAACCTCTGTAGTCCCATTTGGCCACTTGTTAACACCTTTTTTTTTTTAAAAAAAGCTTTAAAATATATAATATGTATTTTATGTCATAGAATAAAACATGACCATGTCTGAAGCTTGGGTTGACCACAAACATTGTTTCAGACATTTAGCCAATAGCCCATTCAAAGAAATTATTGTCTTTAGGACAATGGAACCGAAGGTGCTAAGATGCTAATTTGTTTCTGTGATTTAGCCTGCAAAAATACATCATCCCTGCAGCAATCTATGGGGTAAGCATGGTTTGACAAATACAGCTTTCTCATATGTTTCAACAAGAAGCCGAGGTGGGACATATTAGCAGGAGGACACGTTCCCATTATTTCATAGGAGGGGGAAAAAAACAACAACAACAACAACAACAACAAAAAACATTCTTTTGCCCATAACTGAAAGACTGTCAGTACACTAACATCTAGATGACCTCAAAACTAAAAACAGAATAATTTTAGTTTCATGGGGTCATAAACCATCGGTTAAGTGACCTCTCTCACTACCTTTATCATTTATAATGGAGACTATTTTGTTTTTATTGAGAATTACACACTTTAAAAAATAACATTAAAAAAATCAATTTAAAAAATCCATGCAATTTTCCTATAGTTTACTAGTTGTCAGATTCTTATTGGCTGCTGGTATATTGCTAAACTAACGCGTGATTGGTTTGTTGATGACCTTGCAGAGAGACTAAGATAATAATAGTTTCATTTTATTACAGCTCCAATGAATCATATTCTATTCCCCTGCTGTCAGCGCAGAGAGTGATGCAAATCAAATCAAATAAACACACACTGCCAATATCAAATTGAGCTCACCCTCTCCCATATTCATACCAAGAACTCACTCAAAAATACCAGACAGTCTCACCCATATATAAACACGTTTAGCATTCATATCTAGCTCTTTTTCCGTGCTTCACTGATTTTATCATGCTACTGAATCCATAACAAACAACGACCAAAACAAGCCTTGCTGCTTGTCCCGATCTGATACTGACAGACCTTTAGAGCAGCTGATTCAATTTGACTCCATATTCCTGTCAGTTAGTCTTCTAATCTCCAGTATGAATTAAAGATGTCATGTAGTGCATGTCTGAGGCCAGCAGAGCAGAGACGCTATTTGAATCCCGAGTGCTCACGTGAACTTTGAAGAGATGCTGAGGGGAACAAGCTATAGAGTTCTGACTCTGGTTCACTATCTTCACAAAAATACAGTGGTCCCAGCAGAACAAACAAACAAGCAAAAATACAAAAAATAAATGAAAAAATAAAAAATGTCATTTTTTTGTATCTAATTTTCTTATAGCTTTTCTATACTTTTGTGAAAAATAAACATTGCATTTTTTTAAACAGTATTTAAAATGTAACACGTCCTTGTAATATCTATTTCAATCCGTTTTTTTAAAAGAAATGAACACTTATTAAACTAACAAAAAGTTGCAGTAAAGGCATTTATAATGTTAAAAAAGGACGATCTTTTAAACTTTCTATTCACCAAAGAAACCTGAAAGGAAAAAAACAAACAAACAAAAAAAAAACAGACCTTTAAATAAATGACCGACTAAATGAATGAATAAATACATATTTCAAAAGTGATAATAAGAAATGTTAGAGCACCAAATCAGCATATTAGAATGATTTTTGAAGGATTCTGTGACACTAAAGACTGGAGAAATGATGCTGAAAATTCAGCTTTGAATTATTTTTTTCAATATTTTAAAAGAGAAAACAGAAACAGAAAACATTTAAAATTGCAATAATGTTTTATTCCAATAAATGCAGCCTTGGTGAACATACTGTAAGACACTTTTTTCAAAAACATTTTAAAAATGTACCAAACCCAGTGTTTTGAACGATAGTTTTTGTATGATTTTTTTTCTAATTAATTATTTTAGTTAGTTGTTTTAGATTAGCTGCATTGCACAAACAACTTTATTTATTTATTTATTTATTCTTCTTTTTTACGATTATCATTTTCATTATCAGGAACATTAAAACTGAACAAAACCTGAGGTTCCATCAAGCAGCCAGTGCTTTTTGTGTCAAAAAGTGAATGAGTTTGTGTAAACTCATTCCAAGTGCTTACAGACCTCACATCACCTCCAAAGTTGCAAGAAGCATTTCTTGGTCTGTCGAAACCTTTAGAGATTGAATTTGTGGAATTGCAGGATTTCCCCAGGAGATTGTGGACATATTGAGGCCTTAGGATACAAGGAACACTGGTCAGCATTCAGCGCGTCGAACAGATGGAGGTTCTGTCCTGAAAGGTCTTTGGTGGTTCAATGAGTGCTTCAATCAAAATGAACTAAAAATTACCTAAAAGTGCTGCTTATAGGGTTGAAACACCTCATTTCCAAAATGTTTCTTCAAATTTCTGTCATTATCTGAGAAACAGTGCATTTGACATAAATTATGCATATATTTGAATATATTTTTCGCTATTTGGCGCTAAAACTGTAATACTCTGTGATGTTTTAAAATAACGTACCATCTGCACTACACCTAAACCTACCCGATAGTATGAACAAAAGCGAATGTGGCGTAAAAACACAATCGCAAGCATGCCGTTATAGCATATTTTTCGATCTCAAATCTTTCAGCTCGTCATGTTTTTGACAGAATTCGTACCCGAGGATTCTGCATCCTAAATCCAATTCCGTACCGCTGAGCAACAGAGCAATCTTGTTACTTCCAGAAAGTGAAACATATGGAGCTGTAATCATGACTGTGTACGAAAACGATTACAAGTGTTCGATGTTTTACTGCCTCTAGTGTTCATTTCTGTTGGAAACTGCAGTGATACTGTATGTACTTATTGATACGAATTTTGCATCTTGTGAAAAATTTCCCACAGGT